>CM055644.1:20508324-20633151 GCA_029378325.1 Elaeagnus macrophylla | reverse complement strand
AATTTTAATGAGGAAAAGAAAGATTGCAAACAAGAATCTACCCACTTTCACTCTAGCAAAAAGAACCTTGATGTTGGATGATCACCTATCTCAAGTCTCTTGATGAAGCTCCAATGGAATACCCTTGATGAAGAAATTTCTCTCCCAAAATTGTATGAAGAACTCTGAATTCGGTACTATTCACGCGACACTGTTCACTAGTTCTTGGAGGCTGATAATAAAATCTGGTTGATGGAGGTTGGAGAGGTGTTGTAGATGGAGGCTCGAGAGAGAGAGCCTCTTTTTCAATTAGGTCTCCCTTTTTATGTAAGGGTTTTTCATTTTTCTGTAAGTCTCGTGCCTCAGGGGAAGTCCAGTCCGCGCGCGCGCGCCGCGGCGCGCCTTTTTCCATGCCGCGGCGCAGCAAGTGATACGGATTTACAAATAAAAACAGAAACCTCCCCGCCGCGGCATAACTTTTCCTCGCCGCGGCGCGCAATGTGTTCATGATTTGGGTCCGAAGCAGAAACCTCCTCGCCGCGGCATAACTTTTCCTCGCCGCGGCGCGCAATGTTTTCATGATTTTCATGTTTCAACCCGAGAGCCTCTCGCCGCGGCACACAATTCCTTCGCCGCGGCGCGCCTTGCATGTAACAGTGTACATGGTATGTACATACGTTGTACATACTCAGTTGGTTATCGATGTAAGGCTTACAGAATGAATGGCACCTAATGTAAGGCTTACATATTTAGACATTTTAACTTCATTTTTGCTCTCTTTTCTACATTTCTTTCCAAACCCACTTTGACCTGCAAAACAATATAATACCCTCCAAATAGTAGATCAAAATAGTGTTCATCAAAATACCCCCAAACCTACATTTTGCTAGTCCTTAAGCAAAACTAAAATTGAAAAGACAAAATAACAAAACTAAAATTGAAGTTAACAAAACTTGTCATGCTTTAGTTTCTTTCCAATTCATAGCAAAATATTTATGCACCAAGTTATCCGACAATCTAACTCATCAAGGTTCACCGTTTAGATCAATTTCGCTTCACGAATCTAAATCCCAATGCTAAAAGCGTATCAACATGGACTCTCCCAAACCTAGTGTTAAGATTATGAATTCGTTTCAACTCTAAACCTCACAATAATTACTCTCTAAATCACACCGATCCTATGGGTTCAAGCACTCAACAATGTATATGGAATAGAAATTATGTAAAGAAACGAGCTAATAGGTTCGCATATGATTAAACAAGAAAGGCTCAAAAGTGCATAACATTGATCTCATGAAAGGAATCAAATGATAGGATTTATGAAGGAATCACATTACTAATCTCATGCTTCAATTAGAATTCTCAAGCAAAAACTTCAAGTGTGCCATAGAATGAAAATGTTTTGACTTTAAGGGAACTTATTTCCTATTTCTCTTTTTTTTTTTTTTTGTATTAACCATTCATACATGAAGAACTTAGGGTCATAATAAACTTATTATCTTTTCTTCTTTTTTGTTTTTTTTTTTTTAAGACCCATATACATATGTAATTTGTGAATGACTACTTCTTAGCTCTTTTTGTGTTTGATATAGGAATTTCCTTTTATTTTTTTTTAAAGTCAAGCACGAATGAAATAGGCAAACACTTCAAACTTTACTTAAGTCATTTAATCTAAGCAATTCAATTAAGCACATGATCCCTCATTAAATGTTTAAAATCCTAACATTCAATGCAAAAACCTATAGAGATCATCTAACAATTTGAAATGATATGAAAGGTGTTTAAAAGAGTAGAAGAATATTTATCTCTCCGAATAAAACGTTAAGGGCTCAACAATATTCTCACAAGGTAGTCTCCACTATTCAATTCCTATACACAAGATTTGGGTTCATCTCAGTTTCAACATCAAAAGCATGAAACACATATTGCAAATTAAAACCGATCCTTACAACAAACCTCAAACATTTTAAAGATCAGATAAACAATGCATAAAGACAAGTTATTCATCAAAAATTGACCAAAGCATGAAAGTGTTGTTACCAATCAAAAATGCAAAATGCACCCCCAAACCTAAACTAAACATTGTCCTCAAGGTTTTCAACTACACACATGTTCAGAAAAGAATTTAGAGAGGGCAAACAAAAACTAAACTAAACTTAAGTAAATTAAAAGAAACAATAGAAAATACCTAAAACGGTGGGTTGCCTCCCACCAAGCGCCTAGTTTAACGTCTTAGCAAGACGATGCGCATAGCTAAGGTGCATGCAGTTCAATGCACTCCACATCTTTACGGGGAACGACTCCTTCCAAGTAAGGCTTTACACGATGTCCGTTCACCTTGAAAGTTGCTTGTGTGTTGGGATTGATTAGCTCAACAGCTCCATGTGGAAAGATTTCCACAATCTTGTATGGTCCACTCCATCTTGATCGAAGCTTTCCTAGAAAAAGTTTAAGACGAGAGTTAAATAAAAGTACTTGCATTCCAGGATAGAGAGACTTACCAACGATCCCTTTGTCATGAGTGCGCTTTGTGCGTTCTTTGTAAATCTTAGCATTCTCATATGCTTCATTCCGAATCTCTTCAAGCTCATCAAGTTGAAGTAAGCGGTTTTCACCCGCTTGTTGACAATCCATGTTCAGCTGCTTGATTGCCCAATAGGCCTTGTGCTCAAGCTCAACGGGCAAATGGCATGCTTTGCCATAAATTAACCGGTATGGGCTCATCCCAATAGGTGTCTTGTATGCCGTACGGTAAGCCCATAATGCGTCATTGAGCTTCGAAGCCCAATCCTTCCTTGAAGGTCGCACCGTACGTTCCAAAATACCCTTAATTTGCCGGTTACTCACTTCAACTTGTCCCGATGTCTGTGGGTGGTATGGAGTAGCCACTTTATGTGTGATGTTGTACTTTTTCAACAATCCATCAAAAAGTTTGTTGCAGAAGTGACTCCCTCCATCACTGATTATTGCCCTTGGTGTGCCAAACCTGCTAAATATTGTTTCCTTCAAGAACTTCACAACACAGTTAGCATCATTAGACTTAGTGGGTATAGCCTCTACCCACTTGGACACATAATCAACAACAACTAAGATATACTCAAAACCAGAAGAAGGGGGAAAAGGACCCATAAAGTCAATTCCCCACACATCAAACAACTCAACAACAAGATTATATGTCAGAGGCATTTCATTACGTCTACTTAAATTACCAGTTCTCTGACATCTATCACAGCGCATGCAAAAATTATAGGCATCTTTAAACAGTGTAGGCCAATAAAAACCAGATTGAAGTACCTTAATAGCAGTTTTCTTACCCCCAAAATGTCCTCCACAGTGAAGTTCATGACAGAAAGTTAAGATACTTGCATGCTCCTCTTCCGGCACACACCTCCGGATGACTTGGTCTTGACAAATCTTGAATAGATATGGATCATCCCAGAAGTATTGCCTGCACACATGAAAAAATCTTTTCTTTTCCTGAAAAGAAATGTTAGGCCTCAACAAACCGCTAGCAAGAAAATTTACAATATCAGCGTACCAAGGGTTTGGACCCACAGAAAATAACTGCTCATCAGGAAAAGTCTCAACAATAGCAATATCTTTGTCACTCTCAGTGGTGTCAAAGTCAGAAATCAACCTAGATAAATGATCAGCTACCACATTTTTCGTTCCCTTTTTATCCTTGATTTCTAAGTCGAATTCTTGTAACAACAAAACCCACCGAATTAGTCTAGGCTTGGCATTCGGTTTACTTAACAAATAACGCAAAGCAGCATGGTCCGAATGCACAATTACTTTAGACCCTACTAAATAAGATCTAAACTTATCAAGAGAAAACACAATAGCCAAAAACTCTTTTTCGGTGGTTGAGTAGTTAAGTTGAGCGTCATTTAGAGTTTTACTAGCATAGTAAATTACATGCAAACGCTTATCTACTCGTTGACCTAAGACAGCCCCTATGGCAAAATCAGATGCATCACACATAATCTCAAAGGGGAGTGACCAATCAGGTGCCATGATAATGGGTGCAGAAGTTAATTTTTCTTTCAAAACATTAAAAGCAGTCAAGCAATCATCATCAAAAACAAAAGAGACATCTTTAGCTAACAGGTTGCATAGGGGACGACTTATCTTGGAAAAATCCTTAATAAATCTCCTATAAAAACCCGCATGGCCAAGAAAACTCCTAATTCCCTTAACATTAATGGGAGGTGGAAGTTTGGCTATTAGATCAATTTTTTCCCTATCCACCTCAATGCCTCTACGTGAAATAACATGTCCTAATACAATGCCATGCTGAACCATAAAATGACTCTTTTCTCAACTAAGGGTCAAGTTACAATCAATACAACGTTCAAGCACGCGAGTCAAGTTATTTAGGCAATCATCAAATGAATTTCCAAAAACTGAAAAATCATCCATAAATACCTCTATGCATTTCTCCACCATATCCGAGAATATTGAAATCATGCATCGTTGGAATGTGGCGGGGGCATTGCAAAGACCGAATGGCATCCTCCTGAAGGCAAATGTCCCGAATGGGCACGTGAATGTGGTCTTCTCTTGATCTTCCGGAGCGATGGGCACCTGATAATAACCTGAAAGACCATCAAGAAAACAGTAAAAATCATGCCCTGCTAAACGTTCAAGCATTTGATCAATAAAAGGAAGAGGAAAATGATCTTTCTTTGTGTACAAATTTAATTTACGAAAATCAATGCACATTCTCCATCCCGTGATCAATCTCGTGGGCACTAACTCATTTTTATCGTTCTTTACCACAGTGATCCCAGATTTCTTCGGTACCACATGTACCGGGCTGACCCATTTGCTATCCGCAATAGGATAGATAACCCCAACTGCCAAGAGTTTTAAAATTTCCGTTTTCACTACCTCTTGCATAATAGGGTTAAGTCTCCTTTGGGCTTCTCTCACAGGTTTGGTATTGTCCTCAAGATTTATCTTATGCATACACATGGTGGGACTAATACCTCTAATATCATCAATGCTCCATCCTATGGCTTGCTTATGTTTCCTAAGTATATTCACTAGTGCTCGTTCTTGGGTTCGGGTCAAGGTAGATGAAATTATGACCGGATAAGTGTCCCCCTCACCCAAAAATACATACTTAAGATGTTTTGGTAAATCTTTCAACTCAAGCTTAGGTGGAGCAGTGTCTTCCCTAGATGGGGTTTTGGGTAACTCTAAGGGTGTACTTGGTTCTTCTAATGATTCAGCATTATCTAACAGCTCTAAGTAACCCTTAGTTTCATCATCCAATTCCGTCTCTATCCTATCAACTGCTAAAGCATATTCAAGTCCGTCCTTAACTTCGTCCTGCAAAAAGGCATCATAAACAAGATTATCAATATGATCAATAGAAGAACATTCATCAATTGACGGTATAGAAGGTAAAGGGGAGGAATCGAATACTCTAAAATTGACAGTTTCCCCCAAAACTATCATAGTTAGACTTCCACTATGGACATCTATAATTGTCTTAGTAGTGGCCATAAATGGCCTACCAAGAAGAATGGTGTGTCCTTTGTCCATAGATGGATTCTCCTGCATATCCAATACAACAAAATCGACAGGTATAATCAGTTTATCAACCTGTACAAGCAAGTCCTCTACCATTCCCTTAGGATATTTCACAGATCTATCAGCTAATTGTAGGGACATGGTAGTATGTTTCAATTCCCCTAAACCTAGTTGCAAATAAATCGAATAAGGCATTAAGTTTATACTTACACCTAGATCTAGCATGGCTCGTACCACTTTCTCATTCCCCAAAGTAATGTTAATGTTAAAACTCCCGGGATCCTTAAGTTTAGGTGGTAAACGTTGTTGAAGAATTGAACTAGAAATTTCAGAAACAACTATCCTTTCATTTAAACCATACTTTCTCTTCCTAGTATTTAGATCTTTGAAAAACTTTGCATAGGAAGGCACATTTCTAATAACATCCAATAAGGGTAGATTTATTTGAACTTTAGAAAGCATGTTAAAAAGATCAGAAAATTGCTTATCCTGTTTATCGTCCTTGAGACGGTGTGGAAAAGGTACCGGAGGTCGGTAAGGCTCGGATGATTTGTGCAATTGGGGAGCAGTAGATGCCTCTCCATTTGATTCCTTTGAAGGTTCACCTTCCCTAGCCTTGGGTGTATCATTCTCCTTAGGTATTACATTGCCTTCTTCCATATTTCCTGCATTAAAAGGTAGATCATCAGATATTTCAGGTAAATTTTTAGTTACGATCTTACCACTTCGAAGGACTGTGACCGCCTTCGCTTGCTCAGGTTGGCTCGGTAGTTTTCCTTTTTCTTGACGTTGGAGGTGCTCCGCCAATTGACCCACTTGGCCTTCAACCCTCTTCATTGAAGCCTCCAACGAGTCCAATCTCTGAGTACTCTTCATTTGATTTTCCCGACTAACTTGGATGAATGCGTTCAAGTTGTCCTCCAAGCTTGGTTTGTGAGGAAGAGTAGGCTGGGAATTGTTGTTGTTTGGATGATGTGGGAAGTTGTTCTGAGCATAGCCTTGATTATTATTTCCTTTCCATGAGAAGTTGGGATGATTTCTCCAACCAGGATTATACGTGTTCGAGTAAGGATCATTCCTTGGCCTCGGTTGGTATCCCTCCATAGCATTCGCTTGCTCATAACTTGTACCTGCATTTTGATCACAAACAAAAGGACAAATGTTAGCACCATGTCCGTACGTACTACAAATACCGCATACCTCTTGAGTTGGTGTGTTCTTGGAGGTGAGGAGTGCGATTTGTTTTGTCAGCTCCGCAATTTGCATTGCCATATCATTTCCCGGAGCTACCTCATTAACTCCCATCCGCCGTCCTCTAGAGCTCTTTTGTTGGGAATTAGCACCCAACATCTCATATAGATCATATGTCTCATCAGCGGTCTTTTCTCCCATTGCTCCTCCCGCGGCATTATCCACAGTAAATTGACACTGTTGTGTCAATCCGTCATAGAAGAATTGATTCTAGAGTTGCAACGGAAAGTGATGGTGTGGGCACTGAATCAGAAGCAATTTGAAGCGATCCCACGCCTCATGAAATGGTTCTCCGTCCATTTGGGAGAACGTTGCAATTTTGGTTCTTAGGTCCGCAGTCTTTTGGTGGGAATAGAATTTTCCCATGAACTTGTTGAAGATTGCGTCCCAAGTTGAAAGAGATCCAGGTGGAAGAGTCATAAGCCATGACTTGGCTTTGTCTTTAAGCGTGTATGGGAAGCATCTCATCCTCAGCTGATCCTCATTTAGCCCCTGTAGCGGAAAAGTCTGCACAGTAGCATAGAAATCACGAATAAAAGTTAGAGGATCTTCGTTAGGAATCCCATAAAAAGACGGTAACATATTAAAATGTATATTCTTAATTTCATAGTTTCTAGCTGCTTCCCCTAGTTGGATGCAAGAAGTTGCAGTGCCAATGATTGGCCTTGCATACTCCTTCATCGTCATCTCTCTGTGTGGAGGTAGATTTTCTCCCATTGTTGGTGGCTGCTCGTCCTCCAAAATGTCAGCGCCGGATGGTCTCAAATGTGCTCGTCTCCTGTTGACGTTATCTATGAACGGCACGAGTGGATTTCCAAGAGATCTCCTACCGTGCATGCACAATCAAAAACAACAACAAATCAGAGCACCAGAAACTATACGACTCTAACGAGTAACAAAAAACACAAAAACAAGAAAAACAAATAAATAAAACAACAAAGACTAAAAAGTAAGTAAAATAAAAAGAAAACAAATAACGATTTCAAAAACGCCAACTCCCCGGCAGCGGCGCCAAAAACTTGATGCACAAAAACTTGATAGTCAAATTTTGTATTTTATATAAGCTCGCAAGTGCACGAGTCACTTATAGTAAGCGACAAGTATACTCCCAAGGTCGTCTCTCAAAGGAATTGCGTTGGTTTTTAAAAGAGTTAAGTGTGATCTAAAACGTAACGGTAAAAGAAATCCTAAACACGCTAATCAAAGATTGGTTTGGAAAACAGTTGCTAAAAGTGTAAATAATTAAATTAAGTTAAAGACGAGTAAAGAACGATGTCGAAAACTTTATGATGAACTAGTGTGGGAAATTAGTTAGTGAACTAAGTATGGATAAATTGGTTTACGTGGTCTCTTCAATTAAGCATATAAAGTGAACTTTGTTGATTCTTTTCACTAATCCTAGAAAATCCCAAATCAATGGTGATTTTCCCTTAATTAATTAGTTAACTTCTTTGATCCGGACCGTTAATTAATTAATTAGCATTAATTTTAGAAAAGGTAATTCAATCACTTAAATTAAGACAAGTCAATGCACTTTATTTAAGTTCATGCTCAAGAATGCCCAATTAAACTTAGATGGCGTTTCTAAAGTTCAATCCTAAAAATAGTCTCAAACATTCATAAACTAAATTGGCCAAAAATAATTGATGAATATAGATGTGAAGAGCAATGAACATGAAACAAATCACTCAAATAAAAATCAAACCACATAAACATTATCCATTCAAAGTCACATCCCTAAAATCCCACACAAAAGGGTTTAGCTACACATGATCAGATTCAAATCCAGATTTCTCATTACAATTATCATCAAAAGAATTTTAATGAGGAAAAGAAAGATTGCAAACAAGAATCTACCCACTTTCACTCTAGCAAAAAGAACCTTGATGTTGGATGATCACCTATCTCAAGTCTCTTGATGAAGCTCCAATGGAATACCCTTGATGAAGAAATTTCTCTCCCAAAATTGTATGAAGAACTCTGAATTCGGTACTATTCACGCGACACTGTTCACTAGTTCTTGGAGGCTGATAATAAAATCTGGTTGATGGAGGTTGGAGAGGTGTTGTAGATGGAGGCTCGAGAGAGAGAGCCTCTTTTTCAATTAGGTCTCCCTTTTTATGTAAGGGTTTTTCATTTTTCTGTAAGTCTCGTGCCTCAGGGGAAGTCCAGTCCGCGCGCGCGCGCCGCGGCGCGCCTTTTTCCATGCCGCGGCGCAGCAAGTGATACGGATTTACAAATAAAAACAGAAACCTCCCCGCCGCGACATAACTTTTCCTCGCCGCGGCGCGCAATGTGTTCATGATTTGGGTCTGAAGCAGAAACCTCCTCGCCGCGGCATAACTTTTCCTCGCCGCGGCGCGCAATGTTTTCATGATTTTCATGTTTCAACCCGAGAGCCTCTCGCCGCGGCACACAATTCCTTCGCCGCGGCGCGCCTTGCATGTAACAGTGTACATGGTATGTACATTTATGTACATACGTTGTACATACTCAGTTGGTTATCGATGTAAGGCTTACAGAATGAATGGCACCTAATGTAAGGCTTACATATTTAGACATTTTAACTTCATTTTTGCTCTCTTTTCTACATTTCTTTCCAAACCCACTTTGACCTGCAAAACAATATAATACCCTCCAAAACAAGATTATAACGAGATTAATTGCAAAATAAACACTCAAAAACATAACAAATAGTAGATCAAAATAGTGTTCATCAGGAGCCAGTTTCAATATCTTCCTTATGTCTTGACATTGCTCTTAAATTTAGGTTAACTGTGACTAAATTAATATTATATTAAAAACCAAAATCCAACAGGTGCACTAGTAAGCACTGAACATTCAAAAAAGTAAAAAATATATCTTCTCCAACTTTAAACTAGTTGGTGCTACATATAAATGAACAAACAATATCAATACTCACCCTAAACTTCCCAGGATAAGTTTTGCTAAGTATCCAAGAACAGTTATAGCCCAAGCAGTCTCAGCCTTAATTTAGACAACTAGATCAACAATTAAAGGAACTCATCAAACTAGCTGTTAAGCATTAAAGACATAAATGGATCACATTTTAGACAATAAAGCACGTTCTCTCCCTAAGGTTACATTTCTTCTAAAAGGTTTACTTCTTCTTCCAGCTGATGTAACTCCTGCAGGGTAAATTTTTTTTTGAGATATTGACCAACTATTAAAGACCAGAGCCAGCTACTCAGAATATTAAACTAACTAAGCAACCATAAGCAACAAGATATTGGCAGCTTCTACAAAAGCATCAAACAAAAGTTAATTAACTGAAAGTTCAAGAAGGTGGCTCTCTTAATAACACATTTATCTCAAACATAGTTTATTCTAAAGTCCTTCCATCAAAAACACAAATAAATAACCCAAAAGCTAGAAGAGGAGCTACAAACTGATAATACACTTGTACTCACAAACAAACAAGTCTTTAGCAATCAAAAAGAATATTGCAAAAGCAAAGAAATAATACAATCAGAAAACATAAATTGGAGGAGCAAGCTGTGGAAATCCCAAAATATTAGGAAATCAGTTAGGATTGTTTGTTAGTTGGTTTAAACAGAAAACATAAAATATTTTGTTTATATCTTTATTTTATTTTTGATTTACTTTTGAGTCATTAATTGTATTATATATACCCTAGTAGTGTATATACAAATATTCAGAAATAATAAAACAAATATATTTTTATTATCCATATGGTATCAGAGCCTAAGATCGTCCATGGAAGAACATACTAGCGAGTCTCCCTCCTTTAGTCGTACCAACAAGGAGATAGAGGAGATGGTCACACCTAATTATGGTGGTGGTAATAATTCCCCACTCCAACTCACCATCGAGAAACTGAATGGTAAGAATTACCGAGAGTGGGCTCAGTCCATCACATTGATTAATTCAAGGAAAAGGGAAGATGGGTTACCTCACCGGTGACACTAAGAAACCCAATGATCCAGCCGGTCTCCAGAGGTAGACGGCTGAAAACTCGATGATAATATCATGGATGGTCCACTCCATGACACCATCTATAGGGAAAACCTACCTATTTCTTCCCACGGCAAGAGAGGTATGGATCATCGTGAAGGAAACGTATTCTGACTCTGGAAATGCTTCTTGAACCTTTGAAATCAAGACTTTGTTGTTGTTGCAGCAAGGGTTTCCACCCAAAATCAAGAGAAGACCCTCCATTGTTGAAGCTACTCCAAGGAATTGAGAAAAGAGATCAACCAACTTCAAGGAATTGGAGCTAAAGGATTCATTGGGGTATTTTTATTGTAATATCTTTTTCTTCTCTTTGATTTTGTGTATGCCTCTCATGGTTAAATTGATTGGCAAAAATTTAGTTATGGTTGGCTAATTTATGTATTTGGTATATTAGTATTGCTTCAAATTATTGGAAGAACAATTTTGTAATTTAATGATATTTGTGTTTTGGATATTTCTTGTTCATGTTCTTAATATTTTTGATTATGAATTAATGATGGCCAAATCTTGATTTGTAGTTTGAGAGAATGTGTTAGAATTTAAGCATTAGAAATGTCATATTTGCTTGATTGTGCATTATGAACAAGTGCCTAATTTGATTGCATTGATTTGTGTTAGATTAGGTAATTATAATATTTCCTTGAGCTAATTTCAATTGATTGATTAATGATCTGGATCAAAGACGTTAATTAAATAATTGTAGTAAAAATTGCCATTGATTTAGGATTTTTTAAGTTTAGCGAAAAAATCATTAAATTCGACTTTAAATTGAATTACTTAATTTGTTCTTTCCATTAATGGATAGCGAACTAAGATTCCTATATACATCTATTATCCCCACCTTAGTTGTTATTACTTTTAATTGCATTTTATTTTAGTTCTTTAATTAATTTAAGAATTTACAATCTTTTCTGCAACCAACAATTGTTAGAATATCTAGGATTGTTTGTTCAACCAAATAAGAAAATAAACAACGTTTTAAAACAGTTCTTTGAGAGACTATCTTGGGTGTATACTTATCAGTTATTACAAGTGATTCGTGCACTTGCGAACTTTTCATAAAATACAAAATTTGACTATCAAGTCATTGTACATGAAGTTTTTGGCACCGTTGCTGACGAATTGGCATTTTAAGTGTTTATTTGTTTTCTATTTAGTTTTTTTTTGTATGTCTTTATTTTTGTGATTTTCTTTATATTTTTGTGATTTTTGTTTTTCTTTGTTATTTTTAGTTTCTTAAATATTTTTATTTGTTTTTAGTTGATTATTTTATTTTTATTTCTTTTGTTATTTATTTGCTTTTTTTGGGATATATATTGTGGTGATTTGATTTCTTTGTTGTTTTTGTCAGTATATAAAAGGTATCGTTCACACACTACATCAACATATTCAAAAGAGCACTTAATCAGGCTAGATACTTATATCCAAGAGCTAGCAAATATGAGGTATGTGGTATTTGTGGTTTATATGGACATAATGCTAATGTTTCGCTTTTGCAGGTGATTATCATACATCTACTGTAAGCTTTATTTGTATTGGCAATTTTCGTGGATTAAATGTTTAATTGTAATCTAGCATAAGTGTTCACCGTTCAATCAGATGATACATGATGATGGAGTCACCAAGCTTGCAATGCTCATATGAAAGGTAAAATATGATCTCATGCATATACCATCACACAATAATGCACGTACCCTTAGAAGAATTTTTTGTGCACAGTTAGATAGATCGAGGTTAGATAGATCGAGGTTAGATCGATCGAGGTTAGATAGATCGAGGGTTAATGCATGTACACTTAAAAGAATTTGGGAAATTACCAAAAATAGCACCCCTAAAACTTATAGTAACAAAACTAACACCCCCTTGTGTTCAATTAGAATTGAACATTTAATATTGAACGTTCAATATTTAATTTGAACATAAAATATTGAACGTTCAATATTAAAAGGGTCTAATTATCGTCATTCAATTCTAATTGAACGGATAATATTGAACGTTCAATATTGAACAGGTCTAAATTATCGTCGTTCAATTTTAATTGAACACAGGGGGTGTTAGTTTTGTTATTACAAGTTTAAGGGGTGTTAGTTTTGTTATTTTCCCAAAGAATTTTTGTGGACACGGTTAGATCGATCGAGGTTAGATCGATCGAGCTTATATGGATTGAGGATCAATCGACTTCAATCTAGCTGCTCTCGGTTTGAAAAATGCATGGTTAGATCGATCGAGGTTTGGGTCGATCGATCGAGGATCAATCGACTTCAATCTAGTTGCTCTCGGGTTTGAAATTGCATAGTTAGATCGATCAAGGTTTGGCTCAATCGATCGAGAATTGGCTAGATAGATCGAGATTTGGCTAGATCGATCGAGCCTGCTTTTCAGTTCTACTACAACTCTGTTTTTAATTTGACCCATATGTTACTCTTACCAATTTGACTCATTTAATGTTGTATGCAAAATCCTTATATGAGTAGAATTGTTGTGAAAGTTGGAATCATTGTATGAGTAGAATTCTTGTGAAAGCAAAATTCTTATATGGGTAGAGTTGTTGTGAAAGTGGAATCCTTGTATGAATTCTTGTGAGGTCTAAATCCTGATATGATTAGAGTTGTACTCTATTACAAATCTTCTTTCAAGTCAAGTTGGACTCTATATAAGTGATGCTTGTTTGTGCAAAAAAAATAACCCACACTGAAATAATATTTTCTACATCTGTTGAAGCTTTCAAAGAAAAATCTTTTTCTCTTCATCTTTAAGCTTAGGCACTTTCTTATTTTAATTGTTCAAACATACTGTGTGGTTATGTTTGAATAATTCACGTGCCTAATTGTCTTTCATGATATTTAGAATTGCATGATATTTCTAGAGTTTACTAGCTGATTTGTTTTTACATTGTATGCTGTTTACTAGCTGATTTGTTTTTACATCGTATGTTGTTGAATTTGCTAGTTAGGGTTTTTCATTGTTTGAATCCGCTTTAGGACACACTTTGCACTTGTGCTATTTGTGCTAACGTTTCAGGTGGCGTGCTTGGTATTTTGTGTGACTCGAAATTACCGAAGTTGATGGATTCGATTGATCTTGTGGGACTCAAGTAGATCGGAACGTTGGTGCGGATCCAGACACCTAGCTTGTGGAGGCTATGAAAGGAGCGGCGGCTCATAAGTAAATTACAGAAAGGGGGGATCTATCTATGAAGGGTAGTTCTAGGACCTATGGTTGTAATTGAACATTGATTTTCATAGTGGATAGTTAGGTGGTCCGGTGGACTGGTGGTTTTTCTCTTAGGTCATTGAGTGGCCTAGGTTGTTTCCACCTAAAAATATCGTGTGTTATTTTTTATTCTGCATTTTATCTTTACAAGCGATTGCATGTCTGGCCATTGTGATTAGGTTATATAATTAATATTTGTTAAAATTGAAAATAACCTATTCATCCCCCTCTAGGTATATTTGATCCGTAACTAAAAACTTTCAATTAGTATCAGAGCGAGTCACTAGATAAACTTAGTGTTGCCTAGGACCTTGTCATGGATCATTTGAGAGAGGGTTCTTCTACAATCCGTCCACCTTACTTTGATGGATCTAACTACCCATATTGGAAAGCTCGTATAAGAGCCTTTTTACGTTCCTTAGATGAAAGTGTATGGAATTCTGTGCTTTATGGTTGGGAACCACCTACGGTTACCAAGGATAATGTAGTCACACTTAAACCTAGGATGGATTGGACTACTCAAGATAAAATTGGTAGTGGTTGGAATCAAAAGGGTATCAATGCTATTTTTAGTACTATGTTGCTGGATGAATTCTGACGTATTTTTGATATTGAAATTGCTAAGGCTGCTTGGGACTCTTTAGAGGTTGCCCATGAGGGCACGTCCTAAGTTAAACGAACAAAACTTCGCATGCTAGCTACTAAGTTTGAAAATCTTAGAATGGAGGAGAATGAAATTTTTTTTGAGTTTTATGCTAATTTATGTGATATTGCTAACTCTTCTTCAAATCTTGGAGATAAAATTGATGAACGCAGGTTAGTTCGAAAAGTATTATGCTCACTACCAGAACGCTTTCAAGCAAAGGTTACAGCAATAGAGGAAAGCAAAGACATTGACACCATCAAGATTGAAGAACTCGTTGGTCAATTCAAACATTTGAGATGAACCTTCAAACACCCAAAAGGAACATTGGTATTGCTCTCAAAACCACCAATGCTGATGATGGTGATAGTGATGATGTTATAGAAGATGAAGATCTACTCACCCTAGCTAGAAAACTCAAGAAAAAGTTCAACATAAAGGATCTACAGATTAAAGAAAAATCAAGAGATCGTAAGGGAAGAGAACTCGTGCCAATGAGTTCAGAAGATAAGAAAACTAAACCCAATGGACCTAAATGTTTTGAATGCAATGGTTTTGGTCATTATGCAGCTGAGTGTGTCAAGAAGAAGAAGAAAACAGGAAAAGCTTTCAATGCTACCCTTAGTGACACAGAATGTGATGAAGACCAAGCTAGTGGTTCAGAAAATGTTAACTCTAACTACGTAGCTTTTACAGCAACTGTTGGTGGATACTCCAGTGAGTCAGACCTTGACTCAAATGATGAGGGAAGTAAATCTATTCTTGCTAAATTTAATGCAAACAGTTTTGAAGAATTATTTATTGATTTAATTAACTACAAGAAAGAAAAAGATAAGCTTTTCATAACTGTAACAAAGCTGAATGATCAAATCAATTCGCAAGACCTTAATTTGTCAGTTTTAGAAAAAGAAAAAGTTGAATTGTCTGAGCATGTTGACAAGTTGAGTTTGAGTCTTGCAGGTATCAAACAGGAAAATTCAAAGCTTGTACAGGAACTAGATGAATCAAAAGAAACTGTGAAGAGATTAACTATTGGAGCTGAACGACTGGACAAGATGTTGAGCATTGGTAAGTCTTTCGGTGATACACGTGGCCTTGGATTCTTATATGAAAGCTGTACACCTTCCACTTCAAAAACTATATTTGTAAGGTCTTCTAACTCTACTTCTACTGCTACTAATTTTACACAAACACCCACTACAACTGTAGTAACTAAAACTGTTAAGTTTGTGCCTATTTGTCATCATTGTGGTAGAAAAGGCCATATTCGACCTAACTGTAGATTTTTGATGAATGCTCTTCGATCTAATAATTATCTTCATGCTTATAGCTATAGAACTCATAATTATCATCCTACCATGCATATGTTGAATTTGAATAGGAAAGATGAGTCTAAGAGTATGTTTTTAAAACCTAATGCAATTAAATCTCAACCCAAAAACATAGAGAAGTCAAAATTCATGAAAATTTGGGTTAGGAAAGATTGCATGTTTCCTGTCATTTGATCATTATTGCTAGCCCACCTAGGTACTTTTGTTTGAGTGCTTAAATGACCCTAGGTGAGTATTTTCATAGGTTTATTTTGTTTTTGTTGTTAGAATTTTTTTAAGATTGTTTTAAAAAAAAAAAAAAACCTATAAGGTATTGGATTCAGATAATACTTATACTTATACAACCTTATCTTTTGTAGCTTATTTTGATTCTCATTGTATATTCAATGCTACAATTCAAAATTTTGCACATATTTACATTATTTTCATGTGATGACACTATTGACTGAACTTATTCACATACTCACTAAACACTCATGTATGTCATCGATGAAATTTATGATTAATTTTGAAAGACTCTAAGACTTGAGCTAATCTTGACTGTGAAATTATATTGAGTTCTATTTTTTTATCGTTTAAAATATTTCATCTTAGGGAGACAACTAGTATTGAGAGGGCTACCTACTATGATGTGTGCAACTACCGTATTAAGCAGAGAGAGCTACCTCATAACTAGTGTGAAAGTCATCATATTAGATTTATGGCTCGTACATGTTTAAAAAAATATAAATAAATAAAATAAAAAAATAATAAAAATTTAATTAAGAAATTTTATTTGACATGTACAAAAAGAAAGAGCAAAAAGGTTTAAAAAAAAAATAAGAAATCTCCTTTTGATAGACATATTTTATTATGTAAGAATGAAGACTCAATTATAATTTAGCATGATAGATGAAATTATTTTCTTTTGAGTCTCTTATAATTGATCATAAATGAATTTATTGAAATATAAGTGGAGTTCACACTGTATATTACTTTAAGTGAATGTCAATACGCCATTATATGTGTTAGTGTGCTTGTGTGACCTATTTATTTTACTTGCTAATACAATGAATGATAAAAATTTAAGCAAAAATAATTTTTCAATTAGTTGTATGCTTATTCCTCTTAATGAGTTTATTGCTTTGTGTGGTAAAAAAAAATAAAAAAAATAAAAATAAAATTAATTTTTGTTTTCTTTTAAATTTGTTTTACGTCTAGAGAGTCATAGAACTTAGGGGGATTCATTGCATACATATTTCATTATTCTCCTTTTGACTTATGCAATTCCTCCTACATGCTTTGGACATATACATGTGTGATCATATGTATTTTTAGCCCACTAAGATAATTGTTAAACTTTGGGGAGAGTGATCCATATCATCTTAACTGTTTCATGATTTGTCATTTTCGTATGTCAAAAAGGGGGAGAAAGATTCATATTGCTATGGAGATTGGATTTATGGGGTGATATTGGATTCATTAATTGTGCACATACACTACATTTCATTCGCACCTTTATGTACATTGAACTAATAAACAATGAGGCTTTCAAGCCAAATTTGTGTGCTATTTGTTTGTGTATTAATTGTGCACATACACTACATTTCATTCGCACCTTTATGTACATTGAACTAATAAACAATGAGGCTTTCAAGCCAATTTTGTGTGCTGTTTGTTTGTTTAATTTTAGTGGACTGAGCGTATCAAGTATCAAGCGAAGATGGTCCACCAGATCATAGATAGTTCCACTGATGTAATTGATGTAATGATATTTTAGATATGAGCGCTATGTAATGAGAGAGTGGTTTTGTCACACGAAAATGCCAAAGGGGGAGATTGTAAGGTTTATTTGTATTGGCAATTTTCGTGGATAAAATGTTTAATTGTAATCTAGCATAAGTGTTCACTGTTCCATCAGATGATACATGATGATGGAGTCACCAAGCTTGCAATGCTCATATGAAAGGTAAAATATGATCTCATGCATATACTATCACACAATAATGCACGTACCCTTAGAAGAATTTTTTGTGCACAGTTAGATAGATCGAGGTTAGATAGAGAATTAATGCATGTATACTTAAAAGAATTTTTGTGGACACAGTTAGATTGATCGAGCTTAGATCAATCGAGGATCAATCGACTTCAATCTAGCTGCTCTCGATTTGAAAAATGCATGGATAGATCGATCGAGGTTTGGGTTGATTGATCGAGGTTTGAGTCGATTGATCGAGGATCAATCGCCTTCAATCTAGTTGCTCTTGGGTTTGAAATTGCATAGTTAGATTGATCGAGGTTTGGCTCAATCGATCGAGAATTGGCTAGATAGATCGAGCCTGTTTTTCAGTTCTACTACAACTCTATTTTTAATTTGACCCATATGTTACTTTTACCAATTTGACTCATTTAATGTTGTATGCAAAATCCTTATATGAGTAGAATTGTTGTGAAAGTTGGAATCATTGTATGAGTAGAATTCTTGTGAAAGCAAAATTCTTATATGGGTAGAGTTGTTGTGAAAGTGGAATCCTTGTATGAATTCTTATGAGATCTAAATCCTGATATGATTAGAGTTGTACTCTATTACAAATCCTCTTTCAAGTCAAGTTGGACTCTATATAAGTGATGCTTGTTTGTGCAAAAAAAACAACCCACACCGAAATAATATTTTCTACATCTATTGAAGCTTTCAAAGAAAAATCTTTTTCTCTTCATCTTTAAGCTTAGGCATTTTCTTATTTTAATTGTTCAAACATACTGTGTGGTTATGTTTGAATAATTCACGTACCTAATTGTCTTTCATGATATTTAGAATTGCATGATATTTCTAGAGTTTACTAGCTGATTTGTTTTTACATCGTATGCTGTTTACTAGCTGATTTGTTTTTACATCGTATGTTGTTGAATCTGCTAGTTAGGGTTTTTCATTGTTTGAATCCGCTCTAGGACACACTTTGCACTTGTGCTATTTGTGCTAACGTTTCAGGTGACGTGCTCGGTATTTTGTGTGACTCGAAATTACTGAAGTTGACGAATTCGATTGATCTTGTGGGACTTAAGTAGATCGAAACGTTGGTCTGGATCCAGACACCTAGCTTGTGGAGGCTATGAAAGGAGCAGCGGCTCGTAAGTAAATTACAGAAAGGGGGGATCTATCTGTGAAGGGTAGCTCTAGGACCTATGGTTGTAATTGAACATTGATTTTCATAGTGGATAGTTAGGTGGTCCGGTGGACCAGTGGTTTTCCTCTTAGGTCATTGGAGTGGCCTAGGTTGTTTCCACCTAAAAATATCGTGTGTTATTTTTTATTCTGCATTTTATCTTTACACGCGATTGCATATCTGGCCATTGTGATTAGGTTACATAATTAATATTTGTTAAAATTGAAAATAACCTATTCACCCCCCTCTAGGTATATTTGATCCGTAACTAAAAACTTTCATCTACCAATCGAGATTTCGATCTTAATGAGGGATGTCACCCACCTTGGAATGATCCTTATACCTATATTCCTGACATGGGAGATCGCCAACATTTTTCTTGGGAAGCAAACACTAACCCACCTTATGCCCCATACCCCATACAAGGCTTAGATTTCAATCGTTATGACCTACCCATTCAACCTAAGAAACCAACCTTGGAGGAGAACTTGAATACTTTTATTCAAGTTAGTATTGAAAACTAAGAGGGAAATAATTAAAGGTTGGATTCTTTAGAGAATTCTTTGATGAGGATAGAAATGCAAGTTGGCAACTAGCAGAACAACTTCTAGCACAAGAAGAGTTGCTCAACCAAACTGAGAAAGTGAAGGATAACACAATCCTTTAAAGTGGTAAAATTTTTAAAAATATTTATTTTCCTGAAATTTTTGATAATTTACCACTTTATGTAGAAAATACAGATAGGAAGCAAGAAATTCTCAAAGAAGGTCAAGCTAAGGAATATCAAATTCTACAACTATCCATGGAGAACAAGGAGGAATCATCTTTACCTATCATGCCGCACAAGACACCTAAGATTTGTACATTCCCAAATCCTTTTCCATACCACTTCCACGAACAAGTGTGTCCTGTGATTCATAGGAAACCACTACCGAGATGGAAGGACATGCTTAATGACATACTAGCTTGGAAAATTGATATAACACACGTCAAGATCTTTGATGATGGTGAATGGAAATGGATCTTTATGTCTTGCTAACATGTTAAAGAAGGCGCTTGGTAGGAGGCAACCCACTAATTTTCTATTTGTTTCTTTTAAATACTTTGTTGAACATGTGCATAGTTGAAAACATTAAGGACAATGTTTAGTTTAGGTTTTGGGGTACAAATAGGTCCAATAAAAACTTTTTGATATAAAACTATCATATTTTTTTGTTAATTTAAAGTGAGTAATTGAATCTTTATACATGTTTTGTTTAACTTCTTGTACATATTCAAGGTTAGTTGTAAAAGTTGGTTTCTGTTCGTAGTTCATGCTTCATGGTTTTTAATATTGAAATTAAGATGAGCCAAAATCGTGTGTTTAATAATCAAATAGTGGAGACTACTTTGTGAGATGATTATTGAGCCAATAATGTTTTATTCTAAGAGTTAATTGTTATTCTACTCTTTTAAACACTTTTCTTATTATTTCAAATTGTTAGAGTATCTCTATAGGTTTTTGCATTGAATGTTAGGATTTAAACATCTAATGAAGAATCGTAGGTTTAATTGTATTGCTTAGATTAAATGATTTGAGGAAAATTTTAAGTGTTCGCCTATTTCATTCATGCTTGACTTTAAAAGATATAAGGGAATCCCTATAGCCAATACAAAAGAGCCAAAATTTGCGTTTCACAAAATACACATGTATATGGGTTCATAAAAAAATTAATTATTATTATGACCCTTAAGTTCTTCAAGTGGTGAAATGGTTATTATAAAATAAAGAAATAGGAAATCAATTCCCTTGAAGTCAATGCATTTTTTATTCATTCCAAGGCATATACTTGAAGTTTTTGCTTGAGGATTTTAATTGATGCATGAGAATATTAATGTGATTTATTCATAAATTCTATCATTTGATTCCTTTCATGAAAAGAATATAAATCTTGTTAGCTTTTTTGTGAATTGCTCAGCCATTTTTCTCACATCTGAATCTCTCATGTCTACTTTACTCGTTAATTAAGAAAACAATTTCAAATTTTACATCTAATTTTACAAGAAATAAATATATAGTTCTATTAACTCTTATCTTATTTTATATTATATATATTATATTTTTTTGATAAAATTTTGTTTGACATTATTGTTTTCTTTTTTTTGAGTTGATCATCCATTTAGACCTCTTTCTTTACCTTGAAGCATTATACTGGAGGCTAAAAAAACATCTATAATTTCCTAATTTTTACTCAATCTATACTTTGGCCTTCTGACTATTTTTTCTTAACATTTAGTCCCTAACTTTTTAAATTTGACAATATTAGTCCAACTACTAATTTTATGTAGAATTTAATGTCTGATTTTTTTCTCTTTATTTTTTCTTCCTTTTTTTAACGAATAAATACTTTTTTTAAAAAATCCTAAAACAATCGAACTACCCCCAAACTTCTTTTTTCGTTAAAAAAAAGAAAGAAAAAAAAAATCAAACATTAAATTCTAAAGAAAATTAATAGTTGGACTAATATTGTCAAATTTGAAAAGTTAGGGAGCTAAATGTTAAGAAAAATAATTAAAAGATCAAAGTGTAGAATGAATAAATAATTGGCGATGATTCTATACATTCATGAATCTTCATCACTTATTGTTCCATGTTTTTAATTGAACAATCTTAAGATGCTTTGTTTGAAGTTATGTGAGTTGTTTGATTTAGTAATAGAAATTGGTTTCCACAAATTCATTATTATTACTTTTCTTTTCTTTTTTTCAAAAAAGAGGCACTAAAATTTCTTTATTTTTTATTAATAAAAAAAAGTACACTCACTTATTTAAGTGAGATTTGAACTTAGGTTCATTTCATAGTGGGAGATTGATTTTATTATTGTTTATATTCTCTATTTCATTATTATTACTTGTTAAGTAGAATTTTTGATTATGTAGATTTGTCCGCGGCTACTTCTCTATTACCTATATATAACTTAAGTCTCCTGTTACACCATACTTAATAAAGGCTTCATATATATATAACCTGTTCACTTCCCAAAAAAAGTCTCTCTTAATAAGTTATTCGTGTTAAAAAATGAATGAGAAATAATTAAAATAAAGAAGATGCATGAAGAAATTTTTTTTTGAAAGTAATTCTCTGTTTTTCAGCTTTAACTTACGTGAGTAGTGAACGTGGATATTTATAGTTGAGTGAGTAATTCTACACAATTCTAGCAACTTGATTTTCTAGATATTATTTACTAGATATTATTTGGTGTAATTTTCCAACAAATCGATACAGTAGGAATTGTTATAAATGGCCACAAATGTATTGAATGTATTCATACAGTAGGAATTGTTATAAATGGCCATGAAATATCCATAATATCTCATTCGGATTTTTATGAAAGAAAAAAATATTGAATCCATATTATGATTTTGTGCCTTTTACATACTCAACTATTATTATTCAAATTTATATAGTAAATTACTTCTTCTCGAGCAATCAAGGTATAATCATGGTCTTTGGTCCAATTTCAATTTCTGCACTGCTTCTCAAAGGAGCCAAGAATACTTGCATAGTATTAAAAGCATGGTATCTTTAACGTAGATAAATAAATATTACAACTGATTATGAATTTATGATAATAGTCTTTTTAATAGATTAATTCATTAATTTTAATTAAATTCACATTTAGGCCCCACAAATTTTTAAATTCTATAATTTAAATCATACAATTTAGTTCCAAAACTCTTAAAAATTCATACATAGATCCTAAAATTTTGATTTAAAAATATGTATTTTTGTACTTATGTGAAATTTTTGAATGTTTGGGAATTAAATTATAAAATTTTGATAATTTAGAGATCTATATATAAAATTTTAAAAGTTTCAAAATGAAAGTAAAACATGTAAACATTCTGTACCATGGGCATGAAGATTGAAATAAATAAAAAATGAATATGAATATGAATTTAGGCTTATAATCACTTTTAATTTTTCAAGAGAGAAATGTTAATCAATTTGTAATTTTATAGTGTGCAAAAGAAGGCACGTGTACAAAAACTAATTATATAGAGGAGTTTGCCCTACAAATAAAGTGTAATTTATTTTATATTTATTTACAAAATTAAAATTAAAAAATATATAAAAAGACATCATGAATTGAGTGGTCCAGTTATAACCACGTTCTTAGCTACCTCTCCGTTTTTTTATTTTAAAAAATTACTAAAAATAATACTCTTATAATTTATAATAAAAATTAGTACCACAATAATATTAAATATTCAATATTAAAAGAGTTTAAATTATAGTAATTTAATTTAAACATCGTTCAATTAGATGTGCATTCAAAAAATTGATATAAAAATCATCTTTTAATTATAGAAATATATGATTTGAACCTATTTTTGTTAGTATAAATTTTAAAATGTACTATTCTTTTTTTATCTTTTATTTTTTATAAATATCCTAAAAATCCTATTTAATTGGAGCAATTTTTTGTTTCCTTTTATATATATTTTTTGATAAAAATATATATCAAAGACATTATAAATTGAGTGGTGGCCATGTTCACTGTTTAAAATAAAAACTATGGCCATGTTCATATCTTCCTTATTTTACGTGAGTATTTTTTTTTTTTTTTTTTGGGTAAAGAGACAAAATGGTCTTTTTATTTAGGCAATAAGTATCATTTATTATTCTAACTTATAAAAAATGTCTTTATATTTTTTTGGTTATAAAAATATATTTTGAAGTCTTTTTATTTGTAAAAAATGTGTCAGGTAAGAACAAAGTTAATTTTTCATCCAATTTTTCGTTAAATCTAATAGAATAACACATGTGTTATATGCATATTTATATTTTTCGATAGATATATAAGTAAAAAATAAATATTTAATTAAAAGATACATTTTATAAGCGAGATGACTAAATAATACATTTTCCAAAAACAAAAAGGATATTTGTGACACTTTTTCCTTTTATTTTTGTTTTTGACAATATTAAATCATTAGTCTTGAAATTTTAATTAAGTTCACACATAAGTTCTTAACCTTTTAAAACATACAATTTAATCTCAAACTTTTAAGATTTTGTACATAGGTCTTTAAACTTTTAAATCATACGATTTAGTCCTTAAATTTTTAAAATTTTATACATAGATCCTAAAATTTTGTTTCACAATTATGTATTTTAGTAGCCAAGCTATAACTTGTATGTGAATTTTTTAAAATTTGAGACTAAATTGTAGAATTTAAAAGTTTAAAAATTTACGTGTGAAATTTTAAAAATTTAGAAACTTTTAAAAATTTATGTGTGTATTTAAATAAAATTTAAAAACTAATAAAATAATTAAGTCTTTATTTTTAATAAATCTGTCATATTACTCTTATATAATAGTAGCAGTTTCCTCCGAGGAAAAATGCCTTATTTATTTAATATTTTGTTTGAATTTTGGCATTTTATTTGAACACAAATTTACTTATGTATCCTTTTTTTATTATTATAAGAATAATATATATAAGATTAAGGTTATGTTTGGTTTGCAGAATAAAAATATAATGAGCATGTAAATTGTAATAAAATTTGTTTAACCAGTGTAATCAAAATAAATAATAATATTACAATAAAATTTATAGATTATAAATGAAGAAAAATAAAGCAAAAAAATTATAAATGCATGATTATACAAATTGTGAGAAAGAGCATTATAATATATTCTTGGGTTATATGCTCCAGTAACCCCATATTTAGTAAAATTCTGATTTGGACCCCTCTTCCCTAATTTTAATTGTTAACAAACAAAAATACCCTTCTCCATTAATTATATATATGTATGTTTCAGAATCCCATCCTCACACCATAAGCTTCCTCGTTCCATCGGCTACTTCCGTTCGACAAGCTCCCTCCCTCCACAAGCTTCCTCCGACGACGAAGACTCCGATTGACGGCAAACTCTCTCCATAAGCTTTCTCATTGACGACAAACTCTCTCCGACGACGAGTTCCAAATAACATCCTCTCTTGCTTTGACAGCTCTAATTGTTACAATACGCAACGACTTCGATCCTAATTAGGTACCTAAACTATTCCGTTTGTAGTTCTGTGATCTGATTTAGGTTATACATTCTGATCAAAATGCAGTTCTATGATTCAGTTTTTTTTACATATAAGATTTTCTCAATCTTCATAATTAAAAACCTTCGTCATCTTCGCTCTATATTTACTAATTGCTATCACTTTTAATCAGTGGATATACGCATATGTATAGTTTTTTCATGATTCATGAATATTTTCAAGTTTTTTCATTAATAAAAGTTGATTATTTACCACAGTTTTACCGTGTTGTGTTAAATGGATTCATGTCTTTAAAATAGGGTGTCATGTTTTTAAGTTGGACAGAGTTGGACACATGTCCAACTGATGACTTTAAGTTGGACAGAGTTGCACATATGTCCCTGAAATAGGGTCCCCGGGTTTTCAGTTGGACATGTGTCCAACTCTGTTAGGATGAGTTGGACATGTGTCCAACTGATGGTTCATTAAGTGGTTGGACAAATACTCCATTCATGTTGTGTTAAAATTGGACTTCTGTCCCTGAAATAGGGTCCCCTGGTTCTCAACAGAGTTGGACACGTGGTTCATTATCTGGATGCACAAATGTTCCATCCCTGTTGTGTTAAATGGACTCATGTATGTGAGATAGGATGATGCCATGGTTTAAATTGGACATAGTTGGACATGTGTCCAACACAATGTTCATTATTTAGATACACAGGCTCAACATATCCCTGTTATATTAAATTGGACTCATGTCCCTGAAATAGGGTCCCCGGGCTTTCAGTTGGACACGTGTCCAACTCTGTTGGGATGAGTTGGACATGTGTCCAACTGATGGTTCATTAAGTGGTTGGACAAATACTCCATTCATGTTGTGTTCCTAAAAAATAAGGTCCCCGGGTTTTCAGTTGGACTCATGTCCAACTTTGTTGAGATGAGTTGGACATGTGTCCAACTGATGGTTCATTAAGTGGTTGGACAAATACTCCATTCATGTTGTGTTCCTGAAATAGGGTCCCCGGGTTTTCAGTTGGACACGTGTCCAACTCTGTTAGGATGAGTTGGACATGTGTCCAACTGATGGTTCATTAAGTGGTTGGACAAATACTCCATTCATGTTGTGTTAAAATTGGACTTCTGTCCCTGAAATAGGGTCCCCTGGTTCTCAACAGAGTTGGACACGTGGTTCATTATCTGGATGCACAAATGTTCCATCCCTGTTGTGTTAAATGGACTCATGTATGTGAGATAGGATGATGCCATGGTTTAAATTGGACATAGTTGGACATGTGTCCAACACAATGTTCATTATTTAGATACACAGGCTCAACATATCCCTGTTATATTAAATTGGACTCATGTCCCTGAAATAGGGTCCCCGGGCTTTCAGTTGGACACGTGTCCAACTCTGTTGGGATGAGTTGGACATGTGTCCAACTGATGGTTCATTAAGTGGTTGGACAAATACTCCATTCATGTTGTGTTCCTAAAAAATAAGGTCCCCGGGTTTTCAGTTGGACTCATGTCCAACTTTGTTGAGATGAGTTGGACATGTGTCCAACTGATGGTTCATTAAGTGGTTGGACAAATACTCCATTCATGTTGTGTTCCTGAAATAGGGTCCCCGGGTTTTCAGTTGGACACGTGTCCAACTCTGTTAGGATGAGTTGGACATGTGTCCAACTGATGGTTCATTAAGTGGTTGGACAAATGCTCCATTCATGTTGTGTTAAAATTGGACTTCTGTCCCTGAAATAGGGTCCCCTGGTTCTCAACAGAGTTGGACACATGGTTCGTTATCTGGATGTACAAATGTTCCATCCCTGTTGTGTTAAATGGACTCATGTATGTGAGATAGGATGATGCCATGGTTTAAATTGGACATAGTTGGACATGTGTCCAACACAATGTTCATTATTGAGATACACAAGCTCAACATATCCTTGTTATATTAAATTGGACTCATGTCCCTGAAATAGGGTCCCCTGATTTTCAGTTGGATTCATGTCCAACTTTGTTGAGATGAGTTGGACATGTGTCCAACTGATGGTTCATTAAGTGGTTGGACAAATACTCCATTCATGTTGTGTTCCTAAAATAAGGTCCCCGGGTTTTCAGTTGGACACGTGTCCAACTCTGTTAGGATGAGTTAGACATGTGTCCAACTGATGGTTCATTAAGTGGTTGGACAAATACTCCATTCATGTTGTGTTAAAATTGGACTTCTGTCCCTGAAATAGGGTCCCCTGGTTCTCAACAAGACACATGTCCAACTTTGTTGAGATGAGTTGGACATGTGTCCAACTGATGGTTCATTATCTGATCATCAATTTAGTTTTCCTTCGATAGATGTCAATACCAATATAATTAAATGATTCTCTTACTATCATGTTAACTACTCTTAATTACCTCAGGTTCAAACATGATTATTGTGGAAGGATTTGACGTTGGTAATGTATTTCCAAGCAAAGAGCATATCAGAAAACAAATATGCATGGCAGCCATGAGAAATAAGTTTGCATTCAAAACTAAGAGATCAAACAAAAGATTCTTCAAACTGTTATGTCTTGACAGCACTTGCAAGTGGAAACTTCGGGCAAATAGATTGGGTAATAGGGATTCTTTCCATATCACTATACACGATCGTGTACACACCTGTTCTTCAATGTACACATCTCAAAGTGATCGCCATATAGACAAACATATCATTGCCAAACAAATTCTTGATAAGTTTGAAGATGTTCATCGTGTAGTCAAGCCTCATGATATTATAAACGACATAAGAAATGAATTTGGCATTGTGTTGTCATACTCTACTGCATGGAGAGCAAAAGAGGAGGCTCTTACATCTGTCAGGGGATCACCAGAACAGTCTTTTCAAATGTTGCCTAAATTTTGTTACATGCTACAACAAAAAAATCTAGGTACTATAATAGACATACATACTGATAAGGACAACACATTCAAGTATCTTTTCATTGCCTTTGGTGCCTCACGAATGGCCTTCCATATGTTAATAAGACCAGTGTTAGCTATTGATGGAACATTTTTGACTGCCAAGTATAAAGGAACCTTACTCATTGCAACAGGCAAGGATGCAAACAATCAAACATATCCATTGGCTTTTGGAATAGTTGACTCAGAAAACACATCTTCATGGAAATGGTTTTTCTTAAAAATTAAAGAAACAATTGGTAACATCCCTCAACTAGTTGTAGTTTCTGATCAACATAAAGCCATTGCTAGTACTATATTTACTGTCTTTCCTGATGCAATACATGGTATTTGTGTTAACCACTTACGTGAGAACTTGAAAAGGAAATCTGTATCTGCTGCTATTCATGCACTTTATGATAGCGCTGCATATTCATATCGGTATGCAGATTTTGAGTACTATTTCTCACAAATAAAGGCTTCAAGTAAGAAGGCAACAGAACTTTTGGAAAAGGCAGGTGTAAACAAATGGTCAAGAACACACTGTACAAGCAGCAGATACAATATAATGACAACAAACATTTCTGAAAGCTTGAATGCAGTTTTGAAAGATGCAAGAGATGTTCCAATTATTTCATTATTAGTGGAAATTCAAAAAAAAATGCAGATATGGTATGATGAACGACGAACTGCTGCTGAACAAATGAAAACTACGCTAAGTACATGGGCTGAGCAAATTCTAGTTGATCGACATGTCAAAGCGAAGAAATATAATGTTATTCGGATCAATGCAGAAGAATTTGTTGTAACCCACGGCAATATCAACGAACAAGTAAATCTACTAATCAAATCATGTTCTTGTCGTGAGTTTGACCTTGACCATTTGCCATGTGAACATGCAATGGCAGCTTGTGTTAAATATAAAATCTCCTGGTATGAGATGTGCTCCTTCTACTACTATTCAGACACACTCAAAATGGCATATGCACAGTCTATATACCCTGCAGGTAATATTTATATGATCATTTATGATTTATGTAAGCTCACTGGTACTAAGTTGGACGCATGTCCAACTATGTTGTGTCAAGTTGGACGCATGTCCAACACTATTGTGTTGAGTTGGACGCATGTCCAACACTATTGTGTTGAATACATCGTTTTTATGTGATGATTTATGTGTTTTAATGTTTTTCAATCGTAGGTGACATGAGAGATTGGATTATACCACTAGAGATTGAAAGTATGGTCATTCTTCCACCAAAAACAAAAGCACGTTCAGGACGACACAAAAAACAAAGAACTTGTCCCAGTACAGAGCATAAAAAGTCACGTAAATGCACACGGTGCTCACAATATGGTCATAATCGCAAAACCTGTATACGTCCAATTAGTTGGATCATTGATAAAGCATAATTCATATACATTCAAATATTTGCAAAATGAATTACCCTTTATGTTTTGTTGGACAAAAACAATGATTCTTTACCAGTCAAGGATTTACATGTTATATTGTCACCATTAATACAATAATAATTTTTTCTTTTCTTTAAACTATAAATCTTTAATCTTTTTCAATATTGTATCTTTAAACTAATTGTTACTACATACTCAACAAAACATAGATACACAAATGTCAAACTCAACATAACATAGTTGGACACACGTCCAACTCATCTCAACAGAGTTGGACGTGTGTCCAACTGAAAAACAGCAAGCTTATTTAAGGGACAAAAGTTTCAATTTAACACAACAAACTAAGGTAAAATTAATTAACATAACAAAAGTATAACTAAACACTAACCAAAATCATTAAACTATAAATCTTTAATCTTTTTCAATATTGTATCTTTAAACTAATTGTTACTACATACTCAACAAAACATAGATACACAAATGTCAAACTCAACATAACATAGTTGGACACACGTCCAACTCATCTCAACAGAGTTGGACGTGTGTCCAACTGAAAAACAGCAAGCTTATTTAAGGGACAAAAGTTTCAATTTAACACAACAAACTAAGGTAAAATTAATTAACATAACAAAAGTATAACTAAACACTAACCAAAATCATTAAACTATAAATCTTTAATCTTTTTCAATATTGTATCTTTAAACTAATTGTTACTACATACTCAACAAAACATAGATACACAAATGTCAAACTCAACATAACATAGTTGGACACACGTCCAACTCATCTCAACAGAGTTGGACGTGTGTCCAACTGAAAAACAACAAGCTTATTTAAGGGACAAAAGTTTCAATTTAACACAACAAACTAAGGTAAAATTAATTAACATAACAAAAATATAACTAAACACTAACCAAAATCATTAAACTATAAATCTTTAATCTTTTTCAATATTGTATCTTTAAACTAATTGTTACTACATACTCAACAAAACATAGATACACAAATGTCAAACTCAACATAACATAGTTGGACACATGTCCAACTCAACATAACATAGTTGGACACATGTCCAACTCAACAAAACTTAGTTCGACGCGTGTCCAACTCAAAACCAGAACTTCCCAAACTGTCATACTAATTGTTACTACATATCATGGGTGTATACGGCTATAAGAGAACACTGATTGACACAAGTATCTCCTAATATCTTCAATAGCATAATTATTGATGATGTCCAAATTCTTTCCTTTGATCCGCAGCATAGCCATACAGATGACATATATACCACAATCATACCTACAAACAAAATATATATATTAAAAATAGTTGAATAAAATTCAACTATTCCAACAACCAACCAAGATAATATATAAAATGCTTACGGTGTATTTTGTTGTGGCACATCTAAAACACGTTCAATAATCCATTCTTCGCTTGTGTCATATGATTCTCTCATATATCCCCAATACTCTAGCATAGACAATATTCGTGGCACCATTTTTGCAATGGGCTTAGATTTACTATGAAGATCATTGCGTCTCTCACCAGCAACATAAGAATCATACACTTTGATTCTCTTATTATCTAGTTCAACAACAGCCAAAATCCAATGTTTCTTACCAAAAAGAACAGGACAATACAAAATACTAACATTCCTCCAACAATGATGTCCATATCTTTCACCCCTTGCCAACTTTAACAAATTATGATCCTTTAGCATGACAACAAATTTCCATCTCCTACCGGCATTCTTCACAAAATCAACACAATGATGCTACACATAACACAACAAAATGAACACTTGGAACAATAAGACAAAAAATAACTAGGAAAAATACGTCAACATTTAATACCGTAAAATAAGTATCAAGACATGTGTATCTCTTGCTTGCAAAATACAAATAGTCATTCCTCCACATTCGAAAGTTATGCATTGCAGCATTGATATGCTAAAACAACACCACAAAAAAAAACAACATTAAATATCCAATAAAATATAGTATAAGAAAAATAAATGACACAACTTAAAGATAATATACCATATCACCAATAAGGCCAGAAGGAGACTCCAAATCTTTAAAAAACCATTTATCCACCTTGAAGCATTCAATGTCATGAGTAAATTTGCTATAAAATAGATAAGACAAACATAATTAGTAACACAAACGAAAAAATAGAACAAATAGATTATACAGTTACAATTAAATTTAATTTCAAACCAATCATCATCTTCAATCCATCTATTATAATGACTTCGACATATTGATGACAAAGGCTTGAATGGTTCTGCATCTTCGTCATAAGACTGGATTAATGGAACACTGGGACCCTTAGGAGAAAGGTCATAAACACTTTTTGACTCATTGTTCACCTTCTTTTCCCCAAAACTCACAAAAGGTCAGTCAAATATCTTGACTTCTTTCGCATCCGCTTATGAGCACCCTCCATATCAATTACTAATGCGTCATCAATTTCATCCATACTCATAGACACTGAAATCTTACGAGCACAACATTTAGGATTTGTTGAAGAAGCAGTCTTAAACAAGCCTCTAAGGTCTAACCAAAGAGGATCAACATCATGATATAGACGTGGCGTTATAAAACCTTCTTCACTTGAACTACTAGAAATATTTTGTGAAGGTCCATCATTGAACACGGGAACTTGATCTTCTAAACCATCATCTCCAAAATTAAACCCATGATCTTCATCTCCAAATTGCTACAAAAATAGATGAATTAAACATTAATAGAACAAATGCACTATACTACACACTCATGCTAACATAGATGGACGTATGTCCAACTCAACAGAACATAAATACACAAATGTCCAACTCAATATAACATAGTTGGACACATGTCCAACTCAACAAAACTTAGTTGGACATATATCCAACTCAAAACCAGGACTTCCCAAACTGTTATACAAATGTCCAACTCAACATAACATAGTTGGACAAATGTCCAACTCAACATAACATAGTTGGACAAATGTCCAACTCAACAGAACAGAGTTGGACGTGTGTCCAACTAAAAACCAGAGCTTCCTTTTAGATATATCTAGTTGGACATACGTCCAACTAAATACAACATAGTTGGACGCGTGTCCAACTAAAAACCAGATAGATGCTTTTGGGACATATCTAGTTGGACATACGTCCAACTTAACACAACAAAGTTGGACGTGTGTCCAACGAAAATTCAGCAAACTTATTCAACAGAATTTTAAATTAATTTGCTAATTAAAAAATGTTTATACCTTTGCATCAGGCATGCATCCAAGTTTATTATCAAAACAGTCTTTTTGTTCCTTGAACTTTTGATCCATAACCTCACCAAATGCTTTCAACTTTGCTTCAATAATTTGATTCTGCTCTTGAAACATCTTACGAATCTCACCTAACAACCGACTAGATAACACATTTTCTTCATCACAAACATTTTCTTTCTCCTCAACACTAACATCCTTCTCCTTATCAACGCTACTGTGTCTGACATTATCATCGGGAACATCACTATCATCACATCTAACATCACAATCACTACTTGACAACATATTTTTACCCATACTATGAACATCAGTTTCCCCTTTATCTTGACCAACCAAACTATTTTTTCCTTCATTTAACAATGATTGTGGGATCCGATATGTTGATCCAAAAAAGCTGGTCATCCGAACAAAATCCTCATTCTTCTCATGTTCATCAGGTAACAATAAAGAATACAATTCAACCTGCCAAAAAGAAAAGGAAAACAAAAAATGATAAGCATCTAACTCAACACAACATTAAAAAAAGAAAATAACTTACATCAGCACGATCAAATATGGATCTTTGAATCTCATCAGCTCTAGGGACCACAGAACTTCTCCAATTCCTATATCTCGGCACAACATGACGATAATGATCTGCATAGAATATTCCCGTCCTAGGAATTGCCTCATAAATCCACACTTGAAAAGCATGAATAAAACCAACTAAATGAATATTTGGACGAGTTTTTTTAGCACCTTGGTTAACAAGTTCTTTATACCTTTTCAACTTCTCTACCAAATCAACGTACAGTCCTTCAATTGTCCTATCAAATAACTTATCACCCCAAGATGTCTGATTAAACTCATCCAAATGCCATACTAAATAAAGTAGGGTGTTATTAATATGGTGAAAAGAAGATAACCTATACAATCCAGCATAATAAAAATAGAGTGATGCTAGTCTAAGCGCATCCTCGTCCAAATTAATCTCCTCATTCTGAACAATTGTCTTACCTTTTCTCCTTTTTGATCGACCTCTAGAACAATCTGTTACTTGTTTTTTATTAATACATTCCAATTTTTCACGCAAAGTAGGTAATGTGACTTGTGTACTATCGTCAAAATATCTCTTACGAAAAGTGTTATCATTACCTTCCTCTCTTTCCCTTCCTCCAAATTTCAAACCAGTAATAAGTGCAAATTCCCTTTTTGAAAATCGTAAGAGTTTATCATTAACTTTAAACCATATCTCACCATCTCTTCTAAATTCACACTGTCTAATTAAAAGATGATGCACAAGTTGAGCAGAAAATTGAAGTGGTTCAATATCAACATACATACCAAAACAACTATTCTTAAACATTTCTAATTGAGTCCTTGTCAACGACTGCTTTATAACTTTCATTGCTTCATAAGGGTTGCTTGAAAAAGAGATCCGAGAACGAAATTCATCTCTAGGATCTATTCTATAGTTAAATTCCACAACCTCTTAAAATAATTAAATAAAAAGATAATTACTCTATAATAGAAAAACCAAATATCAAATCCATAAAAACAAAGTAAACTCAAACCTGTTCAAAATCACTATCTGAAGATTCCTCAATATGAATGGCCACTGTTTCTTTCGACTTTCTAACCATTGCTACAACACAAACGAAGGCAAAGACTGCTCCGAGTAGGTAGAGGTTCGAATAAGACTGAATGGTCACCGACGAAGGCATCGACGACGAACGCAGAGGCTGAGAACGGAAGGCGATGAAAGCATTTAGGGATTATAGGCTTCGAGAACGACGAGAAGTGAAAAACCCAAACTCATAATATGTTAATGTAGAGGTTCGAATAAGACTGAATGGTCACCGACGAAGGCACCGACGACAAACGTAGAGGCTGAGAACGGAAGGCGATGAAAGCATTTAGGGATTATAGGCTTCGAGAACGACGAGAAGTTAAAAACCCAAACTCATAATATGTTAATAAAAAACAGAATATAACTTAAAAAAACTGAATATAAGTTAATATAATAAGAGGGGTATATTTGGAAGTTCAATAAAAAAATATAAGGAGGGGGTTAGTTTAGAATGAGGTTAGTGAAAATAGTCCATCATAGCCTATTTCCCAAATTTAAATAATTCAATCTTTTAATGAATTAGGTCAACGAGCCGACAAGGTGGGTTTCTATTGAAATGAGAATGATGTCTCAAGCAAATTTAATCAAATTAAAATAAACAGTTTAATTTTTTTATCAGATTTAATTGATCCAATTTTTTTTACTAAATATTAGATAGATTTTATACATTTTAGCTCAAAAAACTATAATATTCTTTAATTATCACATTTTTAAATCAATTTTTTTTTAATAGTGGGAAAGAGATTCCAACTTTTTGTTGTTGTTGTTAGAGTTTGGTATTTTAATAGTCCTCGTATTTAATAAAATGTACAGATGCTGATCCATATTATCAAATTAGTAAATTAATAGTCCTCTCATTTAACAAAAAATATAGTAATGGTCTCATTTTGAAAACAAAATCTAATATATAAAAGAGTAATTTTTTCTTTACGAAAATATTTATTATTTTATGTCTTCTCTTATTTTTATTTTTTTTTATTATGAAAATAACCTTATCTATCCTAGCAATTATGTCTGCCTTCACAATTCTCTTTGTCACTACCCAAATCTTTCACCAATAACCATCCTTCATTGTTTACCGTAAAATAATTAAAAGTGTAATTTTCATCAAAATTAAAGTTAAGCAACTACCAATTCATTTGAAGCATCATTTCTACCAATAAATGCGACTACCGTTAATTCACTACCTTCGATTTTTTTACCCTTTTATCCTTTTTAACTACCTTGTGTTCTATCAAAACTACTTTCATTTTAGATTTGATCAAATATAAGTTGGCAATAAAGAATAAAGTGGATAGTGAGATTAGAGAAAATGAGTTGGCGGTAATGACGATTAGGAGTAAAGATAAGTATTTCAAAAGAGTTGTAGTTCTAACTACAAATTCATAAAATAAAAAAAAATATATAGTTTTAAATTATTCAATATTTTCATACCAACCAACGAATAAAGCAATATCAAAGATAGGACAAAGATGATAATAAAAGTTCATGGTAATTATAAAGATAATATGAGATATTTTCTTATTAAAATGAAAAAAAATATGTATATATATATATATATATATATATATATATATATATATATATATATATATATATATGTACACAAATAAAAAATTTAATAAGAATTTATCGATAGTTTTTTCATGTCTTTAAAATTTTTATTATTTTTTACTATTATAAAAAGGTAATACAAAAAAAAGTTAAATAAATTTTTTTATGTGTCAACTAACAAGAAAACTTGACATGATTAATGAAAAATACGACACAAATGACATGAATAATATGACACGAACATAGGTAACCTAATACGATTATTACCTCCTAATAATATGGGTCTATATACCTAGATTTTATTAAATATGGAGACTACTAAAGTACAAAATCCTTTTTTTATTAATTTTTAATTAATTAAGCTATTTAATAAATGTATTTTTTTTATAATATATAATGCTTAATCTCTGTTAATTAAATCAATTTAATTTTTTTGAATTACGGGATTTAATTAATAACCTAATAATTACAATGCTATAATATTCATTTTGTAATAATTACAAAAATAAAACCAATATTTTTTCTCATTTCTCAATCGCGCATTACTCGTTAATGAAGAAAACAATTTCATATTTTACATATTTTTAAAAGAAAGTAATATCTAATTCTGTTAACTCTTATCTCCTCTTATATTATATATATTATGTTTATATTTACATCTCATATAAAAGAGTAAATTGTTCAAAAATATAATTTGATAAAATTTTGTTTTTGTTTTCTTTCAATATAGATTTTGTTAGATGTTTTTATGAGTTGCTCAGCCATTTATGCCCCTTTCTTAACCTTGAAGCATTATATTTGTACATCAAGCCACGGTTGTAAGAGCATAGCTCACATTGTCTTTTCCTTTTTAACTTTCTCGTCTCCACACATTTTGACTAACAGTTTTTCACTTTTTTTGATCCCCACTTTCATAGTCCTTTCTTGCTTTCCATTCCGTACGGCAGTGTGAAAAAGATATATTGAATAAAAACAAAATAAAATGAAAGAGACCGACATAAATCACGAATTTTTATCACACCGTGTGCAATTTAAAAAGTATAAGTGACGTGAAAGTGGAGGGAATATATGCAGTATGATTGTGGAGAAAAAGATAAAAAGGATTATTGTTTTCTCACTGCAGAGAATGAAGTGATATTCATCAGCATAAAGACGAAAAAAATTACGGAAAATCTTCAAAAAAGAGGGATAAAAAATGTTAAAAATTGACGATACAAAAGCGGAAGCTAGAAATTAATTTAGATTATACAAATAAATAACAGTAAATTATAGGTCAAATAATAAATTATAAAAAAAATAAAGATTTAAATAGTCCAATTTTTTAATGAATTAAGTCCGCGAGCCGTAGAGGTGGGTTTCTGTTCAAATGAGAATGATGTCTCAAGCAAATTTAGTCAAATTATTTTTTAAAATAAACGATTTTTTTTGCCAAAATGAATAGTTTAATTTTATTCTTTTTATCCAGTTTAATCGATCCAAATTATTTTACAAAATATTCAAATATATTTAAATCACAATTTTTTATTTAAATACGATAGGAAAATATATATATAAGAGATTCGTAATCTTTTCTTCGTAAATATTAAATAGATTTTATTTATTTTGGCTCAAAAAAATATAATATATTTTAATTATCACATTTTTAAATCATTTTTTAATCTTGGAAAGAGATTCCAAACTTTTTTTTTTTTTTTAGGGTTTGATACTTTAATAGTCCACATATTTAACAAAATGTACAAATGTTGACTTATATTATAAAATTAGTAAATTAGTAGTCCTCTTCTTTAATAAAAATGTATAATAATGGTCCAATTTTAAAAAAAAATCTAATTTATAAAAGGGTAATTTTTTCTTTATGAAAATATTTATTATTTTATGTCTTCTTTCATATTTTTTTTGTTCATTTTATTATGAAAACAACCCTATTCATCCTAACAATTATGTTGCCTCCATCATTCTCTTTGTCCCAGCCCTGACATTACTCAATTTTTTTACCCAACAACCACTATATATTTACTATTTACTGCAGAATAATTAAAAATATAATTTTTATCGAAATTAAAGTTAGGCAACCATCAACTCATTTGAAGCATTATCTCTGCCAATAATTGCAACTTCAATTTTTTTACCCTCTTGTCCTTTTTTAACCATCTTGTGGTCAATAAAAGCCACTTTCATTTTAAATTTGATCAAATATAAATTGGCCAGAAAGAATAAAGTGGATAAGGAGATTAGAAAAAATGAGTTGGTAGTAGTGACAGTCAAAAATAAAGATGAGTATTTCAAAAGAGTTGTAGTTCTAAATAAAAATTCATAAAAAAAAATACAACTTTGGATTATTTAATTTTCTCATACCAACTGGCGAATAAAGCGATATCAAAGGTAGGATAGAGATGATAATAAAAGTTCACGGTAATTATAAGGATGATATGAGATATTTTCATATTAAAATGAACAAAAATAAATAAGAGAATGCATTTAATAATAAATATTTTTATAAAAATAAAATTATTCTTTATAAATTAGTTTTTTTTTCAAAAATTAGATCATTAATGTATCTTTTGTTAAATAGGGAGATTACTAGTGCAGTAGTTTGATTATATGAAAATGTGACGATTTCTGACACTAAAATGACATGACATGAATAAAAAATTTAGTAAGAATTGATTGATAATTTTTTTATGTTTTTAAAGGTTTTATTATTTCTTACTATTATAAAAATGCAATAAGAAAAAAAGGCAAATAATTTTTTTAATGTGTCAACTAACAAAAAAATCTGATACAATTAATGAAAAAATACGACACGAATGACACAAATAATACAAAATGAACACGACACAAACATAAATAACCCGATATGATTGTTACCTCCTAATAATATGAGTCTACATGCATACTTTTTATTACATATAGGGACTACTAAAGTAAAAAACCATTTATTATTATACATGATTTTTTTTTCAATTTTTTAATTATTATAGGTTGAAATTATTAAAGTAATTTTTAATTAATTAAGCTAGTTAATAAATGTAATTTTTTTAATATATATAATGCTTAATCTCTGCTAATTAAATCAATTTAATATTTTATGAATTACGGGATATAATTAAATTAACCTAATAATTTGAATACTAAAATATTTATTTTTCTAATAATTACGAAAATAAACCGATGTTTTTGTCATTTCTCAATCTCTCATGTCTACTTTACTCGTTAATTAAGAAAACAATTTCATATTTTACATATTTTTAAAATATGAATATAGCAATTATATTATTTGAAAATTTTAATTAATTTCAATAGCATTCATGCACTTCAGTGAAGCAGAGTAAATTTAAATTATTAATCTTATTTAAAAGAGGAAAAAGAACAAATTAATTACACAATTGTACATGCTCTTGAATAATTTACTCTTCATCAAAATATGTATCATAAAGAATATACGACTGAGAAAGAAACAATTGTCGCAACACACTCAATCATCAAGTTATGTAGTTTGTACAATTTAATCTTAAAAGCTTTGTAGTCTGTACAATTTTAACCCCTGCAATGAATAAAAAATAATATGATTATTAAATATTATATCTATTTCAATTATGAAACATTTTTTAGCCAAAAAAAAAGAAGAAGTCATATAAACAAAAATAATAAAATAGTCTCAAATAATGGGGTTATATTTTAAAAGGTGTTAAATTCATATTTAAGAGCCCTTGTAAATTAAGAGTCTCAAATATCTGCATAAACATGAGACATAGTGACAAATCTGTTTTAACCTACCAAAAAAAAAAAGAAAATTGAAAACAGTCGAAGCTCCGGTGCTCCACTTTGTATGCTTGATACAGAGAAATATTAACCATAACTGTAATGATACAATAAAATTAAAACAATCAAATATTAGTCTTGCTAATGAAGTTATTATAATAATATATAACATATCAAAAGTCAAAAACCATCGATCTCACTACCTTGACTTTAGAGTCCATCATTCATGTACGAAATAATACAAAGCTATAACAACATCTACAACTTACTAAACATCTTCTTCAACTTTATTATTGTTCGAACATTTATTATCTGTTAATATTCAATTTCCACAATTTAATTTTAATGTGCTAACTCGATAGATATTACAAATACATTAGAGAAGTAATTATTTTTGTGAGTGGTCTAATTATTCCTTATTTATCTGCCAAAAATGCTTGCATAAACTCTAGTGTCTCATCAAGTTTCAACCATAATATTAGTAACATTATGAATGAGTCTACAAATAACATTTACGGAAATTTTTTTACGTATAAATCTTTTATCAAACCATTAGTTAATTTTAACCACATAGTAGCAACCTAATTATCCTATGTGGAGAAAAATTCATTGAAATGAAATAGAGATATACTAAAATTCTAACACATAGCTCACATTGTCTTTTCCTTTTAACTTTCTCATGTCCACACATTTTGCTTACAGTTTCTCTCTTTTTTTGATCCCAACTTTCTTCGTCATTTCTTGCTTTCCATTCCGTGCACGACGGTGTGAAAAAGAAATATTGAATATAAATAATATAAAATAAAAGAGATCGGCATAAATCACGAGATTTTTACCATATTATGTGCAATTTAGAAAGTATAAGTGACGTGAAAGTGGAGGCAATATATCTTCGGCAATATGATTGTGGAGAAAAAGATAAAAAGGAAAATTGTTTTCTCAATGCAAGGAATGAAGTGATATAGTCTAAAAATTGGACTAAATCAAATTAAACTAAAAAATCTGGCTAGATCAAACCGGAACGTATAATTATGTGAGTAAAATGCTCCGATTTGGTTTATATTTTTTCAAACCATTTCTCAAACCGTCCGATTTGCTTTTATGAATTATCTAACCATCCAAACCGGACCAGACCATTATATACTATATATATTAAATCATTTTATTTTAAATATAATATATTAGTATTTATTTTGAAAAAAAAATATTTTATATTATTATTAAAAATTAAATATTACATTTAAACTCATTTTTTGCAGTTTCATTTTTTTAACATACAATCTGCAATTTTCAGTTGTATGTATATTATGATGATTTTATCTTTTATAAATTTTATCAACTTAATTGTTAGTTTATGTGAGATATTATATGATTTATATTTGTAACATATTTAAAGTAATTTGGTTTGATTTAAAAAAAAAAAAAAAAAAAAAACTTAATGTTAATTTCAAGTTTCAACAACATGATTTAGAGGAAAAAAATTTAAAAATAAAAAATTATAAAAAATCATTAACCAAACCAGATCGAACCATCCTGTTTCAACAATTTTATAAGTCAAACGGTCCAATTAAACTTATATAAACGATTCAATTTTTTTAATTTTTTTGCTAAAAATCGGATCGAATCAGACCACTTAGTGATATTCATCAACATAAAGAAGAAGAAAATTAAGAGAAATCTTAGAAAGAGAGATAAAAAATGTTACAAAAATTGACAATACAAACGCGGAAGCTAGAAATTAATTTAGATTATACAAATAAATAATTGTGAGTTATAGATAAAATAATAAATTATAAATAAAAAAAATACAAAGATTTAAGGAGTTTAGTCTTTTAATAAAAAGTTTAGCCACTGGCTATGATATATTAAAAAAAAATCACTAATAATTAAATAAAAAATACAAATATCAATATTAAAAAAAATCACTCAATAAATCTCTCTAGCAACAAGACAGTAACCAAAAGTAAGAACAACGTGTAGACAAATCTTACCAAACGTCACTGCCTAATAAAAAGAGAAATACCACATCAATATGATTCAACCAAGCTCTACACGCTGAATTAGAGAACTAATCATGTTTTCTACTAAATTAAATAACATATATTTTTTATTAAATTATATTAACTATTTAATTTAATAAATTAAAATTAAATGGTTTATAAACTTATTGAGTAGATACAAAATTTTATTCTAATTAGGAGATTATAGGAACCCTAATTAAAGAAGAAATAAATATCATTTTGATTATGGTCCCCAATATACCAAATCATAACACATTTTCTTTTCTTCCCATCTGGAATAGAGATGATGGTCCCATTGAGAAACTAAGGCGATTTAGTTGAGGATGATCACAAACCGGTTTGCTATAAAACCAATTGATTGCTATAAATTCAGGTACACTTTCGCATATTTGTCTTTAATTCTTGATGATCTCACATGAATGTTCTTATATCTGTTATTGGTTATGGTTTTCACCAAAAGATTAAATTCTAATAAGTGGTATTAAAGCCTCTTTATGTTGAATTATTAATAATTGAATTTATTTTAATCTATGATTATTTAGTATTTTTAGATCTAATAATTTTGGTTGTTAGTATTATTAGATTTGAAAATAATTGCAATTGTTTCTAAAATTGAGATTCATGAATAGTTAAAAATTATGATTAATATGAAAAAATTTGGGTAAAATATTTTATTTTCAGCTGCATGTACTGAGTTAAATATACTGAATGAAATATATTTCTTGTTGTATTATTACCTCACAATAGAGGTATATATAGAAGATAAAATACAAGAGTCCTAAATAAAATAGAACTATGTACAACTTAGAACTCTATTACAGATAGACACATATACACTAATTACATGACTCACGCTAAGACTCCCCCTCAAGTTGGCGCATACATATCGACCATGCCCAACTTGCTTAGTGAGTCATAAAATGCCTTCTTGGAAACACCTTTGGTGAGCACATCTGCAAGTTGCTTCTCAGTGTGAACAAAAGGAAAGCTAATAAGTTTGGCATCTAGCTTCTCTTTTATAAAATGATGATCAACCTCCACATGCTTAGTGCGATCATACTGTACTGGATTTTGTGATATGTCAATGGCTGCCCGACTGTCGCAATACAACTCCATTGTATTTTTGAGTTCGAAACCCAAATCAAACAATAAACTTTTTATCCACAGCAGTTCACAAACACCATGAGCCATACCTCTATACTCAGCCTCAGTACTAGACCGCGCCACAACTTTCTGCTTTTTACTTTTTTATGTAACCAAATTACCTCCCACAAAGGTATAGTAACCCGATGTCGACCTTCTATCTGTAATACTTCCTGCCCAATTTGCATCTGTGAAGCCACAAACTTCAAGAGGATTGTTGTGTTTAGTGAACATTACTCCTCTCCCTGGAGTTGACTTCTAGTACCTTAAAATTCTCACAACCGCATCCATGTGACTCTCACTCGGGTTATGCATGAACTGACTTACCACACTTACTGCATATGCAACATCCGGTCTAGTATGTGCCAAATAAATTATGTGCCCAAACAACCTCTGATAGCGAGCTCGATCAGTTGGTACTTGATCTGGATACTCTGCTAGACAATAATTTTGCTCAATAGGAGTGTCAATAGGTTTACAATCCAGCATACCTGTTTCAGTTAGTAGATCAAGGATGTATTTTCTCTGACATAGAAAACTTTCTTCGCTCCCCCTAGCTACCTCAATTCCTAAGAAGTACTTCAGTTCACCCAAATCCTTCATCTCAAACTCAGAGGCCAACTGTCTCTATAATTTATCCATCTCAACAGTATCATCTCCAGTAATTACCATATCATCAACATAAATAATTAGAGTTGTTACCTTCCCTTGTTGATGTTTGAGAAATAACGTATGGTCTGAATTACTCTGTCTGTAACCAACCTTCTGCATTAATTGTGAAAACCTTCCAAACCAGGCTCGAGGGGATTGCTTGAGACCATACAAAGACTTCCTTAATTTGCATACAAAATTACCAGGAGATGCAGCTACATACCCAGGTGGAAGATTCATGTATACCTCCTCGACTAACTCTCCATGAAGGAACGCATTCTTGACATCAAACTGTCGAAGTGGCCAGTTAAAGCTTGCAGCAAGCGAAAGCAGAACTCGAATAGTATTCATTTTGGCAATCGGAGCAAAAGTCTCATCGTAGTCTACACCATACGTCTGAGTGAACCCTTTTGCTACAAGGCGGGCTTTATACCGATTCACAGATCCATCAGCATTATGTTTCACAGTAAACACCCATCGATAATCAACTGCCTTCTTGCCTTGTGGTGGAGGCATAAGTTGCCAAGTATCGTTCTTCTGTAATGCCTCCATCTCTTCCTCCATTGCCTTTTTCCATTTTGGGTCTCCCAAAACATCCTGCACTTTGTTAGGTACTGATACAGTAGATATTTGATTTACAAATGATTCATATGGCTTAGACAATCTTTTAGTAGACATGTGGTTGGCTATTGGATATTTTGATTTTGCATGGATATTTGATTTATATCTTTTGGGTGGTTGACCTCGAGTAGACCTATTTGGTAACACATACTGTCCAACACTAGACTCAACGCTAATAGTATCAGTAGGTATACATACCTTAGATGAGTGACCTTCAGTACCAGGGAGCTGTTGATCAAGGGTATGAGTGATGCCTGAGGGAACAGCAGTATCTTCATTTTCATTTTCAGTGGTCGGAACTGGTGCTTGGACACTTGGAGCATCTGCTTGGATACTTGGAGCATCTGTTTCTTCCACTACTGGATTCAATGGGTTAAGAATCTTAATTGGACCCATCGAAATATAGTAGGTGATTCTTTCGATTCCTCCCCCTCACTATGATACAGCTCTTCAAAATATGAATTCTCTCCCTGACGAGCAGTATCAGGTGAGGAAAAATCGCTCATGTCCTCAAAGAAGGTAACATCCATAGTGACATAATACTTCCTGGTAGGTGGATGGAAGCACTTGTATCCTTTCTGATAACCTCCATAACCAATAAACACACATTTAATTGCTCGGGCATCTAACTTAGACCTCTAATTTTTAGGAACATGTACAAAAGCAACACAATCAAATACATGGGTAGGAAGATTATGAAATGATGACAAGGATACATGAGATGTGAGAATCTCGAATGGGATTTTACCGTGAAGGACACTAGATGGTAGACGATTGATGAGATGGGAGGAAGCTTGTACAGCATCGCCCCAAAGGTATTTTGGCATATGAGCACTAAATAGGAGTGCATGAGTTATATCAAGTAAATGACGATTTTTTCTTTCAGACACCTTATTTTGTTCTGGTGTTTGTGAGCAAGTAGTTTGGTGAACAATTCCAGGTGTTTTGAAAAAATCTTGAAAAATACGATTAACATATTCTCCCCTATTGTCAGAACGTAGGACTCTAATTGTGCTGTTGTATTGTGTTTGAACATGAGTACGAAAGTTTTGAAAAATTGAAAAAACTTCATCTTTGGTTCTAAGAAGAGAAACCCATGACAATCTTGTACAATCATCAATAAACGATACAAAATACCTCATGCCTGATACAGTGGGCTCTCTACTCGGTCCCCAAACATCAGAATGAATTAATTCAAAAAGAACAGTACTTTTATTAGAAATACTAGGAGAATAATTAATACGATGACTCTTGGCCAAAACACACGTCTCACAATGTAAAATAGACTCACTAACACCAATAAACAAAGTAGGCATATATTTTTTCATAAGACTAAAAGAAGGATGCCCTAAGCGGCGATGTCATAACCAAATTTCAGTACTCTGCTTGTTAGAACTCGAGGTCAATGCGGTGCGGGACTGTGCTCCTAGTTTCTCCCCTGCGTAGTTCTGATCCAGACGAAACAATCTGCCCCTCAGATACCCTCGACCAATTATTTCCCTGGTAAGAAGATCCTGAAAAATCACATACATAGGATAAAAGGTTACAGAACATTTAGACTTAGTATTCAATTGTGGGATAGATATTAAGTGATGAGATAAGTCAGGCACATATAAAACATTATGGAGCTGTAAAGTTGGAGTGATACGAACTGACCCCTTTCCTAAGACAGGAAAAGCTTCACCGTTAGCATTCGTAACATAAGACACTGGAGGGGAAGATAACTCACTAAAATACTATTTATCATAAGTCATATGATCAGACGCACCATAATCAATAATCCAAGTATTAGACCCAACAAAGTGAGAAACGTTTAAGGCCATACCAATCTTACCACGACCAGCTATTGAAGCTATAGGGGTACCTCCACATGTCACACGATGATCCTGTCCAGTCACTCCATAGAAATCTGGTTCTTGTACTACTTGTACCGCAGCTGCTTTCACTTTAGGACGATAGTTTTGCCTTTTAGGTCTCAAGTATGGGTTGAGTTTCCAACAAGTCTCTCGAATATGCCCTGCTTCATTGCAATAAGAGCAATGAGGACGAGGATGATTGGTAAATCCAGGGGGAGGTCTTTGCTGATGAAGTGGAACTGAACTCTGCTGCTGGAGAAAAGGTGGTGGAAGTCCTTGCTGATGAGGTAGAACTGAACTTTGCTACTGGAGAAAAGGTGCATTTGATTTGGCTTGAATGGCTAGACTAGATAATTCAACATGTGCTTGATTAAGACTTTTCTGTTGAGATTCGTCCTTACGGATGTATGTAAAAGTTGTGGTCAAGCTTGGAGGGTCTGACATTCTGAGCAATTCTCCCTTGGCACTATTATGTTTCGTATCAAGTCCTCTTAAGAATGCATGAACTCGCTCAAGCTCCTTTTTTTTCTGGTACCATATAAGGTCCTTCTTGTGTATCCCACGGAGATAAACGGACATAACCCTTTTCCATGTTCGAAAGTTGGTACCACCGAAAGAGCCACCTTCTGAACTCTTGATAGAAACTTCAAATTTTGGAATTTCAGTTGTCTTAGAACACTGATTTTCTCTTGAATCTCCGATTCAAATAGACAATAATAAGATGCAGCGAAAAAAAGTTTTTTTTTTTTGTGTTGACCAATTGACCGGTTGCTGACTGGGCTGACTGGGCTAGTGTGTTTACTGAATGGGTTGAATGGGCTTGTGTTTGCTGAATGGGTTGAATGGGCTTGTGTTTGCTGAATGGGTTGAATGGGCTTGGGCTTGGGCTTGGGCTTGGGCTTGGGCTTGGGCTTGGGCTTGGGTGTTAGGCTTTGGGTTTGGGCTTGGGTTTGGGCTTAGGCTTGGGCTTGGGCTTGGGATTGGGCTTGGGTGTTAGGGTTTGAAATTGGAGTTTGGGATTAGGGTTTGGAGTGAGGCGGCGACAGATCTGGGTTTAGGGCAGATTTGGGCGGCGGTTGTGGATCTGGGTTTGGGCAGAGCTGTGGACAGGCAGGTGGATGCACGGTGCAGGCGGCGGCATTGAGGAAGGCAGACAGGCGGACAGATAGGTGCACGGCGCGGACAGAGACTACGCGGCGCTAAGGACGGCACGGCGCACGTGGAGATCAGCAAATCTGACCAGAGGCAAAGCTGGCGCCCGAACTGGCGAGGGAGAGACTGGCAACGCTGAAGGTGGATCTGAATCAGGCCAGTGACAGGTGACAGGCAGACGCGTGGGAGAACAGGCGACAGGAGACGGCGCGGGACAGTCGGCGGCACTGACAGGATGATGGTGACGCTTACAGAAAAAGAAGATAAAATTCCTTTACGAACCTTCACTCTAATACCAAGTTAAATATATTGAATGAAATATATTTCTTGTTGTATTATTACCTCACAATAAAGGTTTATATAGAAGATAAAATACAAGAGTCCTAAATAAAATAGAATTATGTACAACTTATAACTCTATTACAGATAAACACATATATACTAATTACATAACTCACGCTAATACTGTGCCGGCTGCATATTATATTGCAGATTCTTCGTTTTGTTTGGCTGCCATTTGATTAGTTAATGGACTATGTGCAATTTTTTATGAAAGCTTAAAAAAAAAAAAAAAAGAGTTTGGTTAAAATTTTCGACGGCATGTATTCAATTCATACTGTGGTGAATCAGATCGAAGGACTCTTAATTTCACTGCCTAATTAATCTATTATGCATCCACCAACAAGTGCCAAATGGCAATTAAGTGTTTAAAGCAAAGTTCTAATGCAAAACTGAGTAGAGATATTTCATCTTAAAAGGGATTTACTGCATTTGAGAGATTCACTTTTTAGGTCAAATTTAAATAGAACAGAGACTTTTAATAACTTGGTGTTTGGATTTGGTATTAATATCACACAGCTCGTTTAAGAGCAGCCGATTTATCAGATATTATTTTTACCGGCAGAGCAAGGATTATTTTTGTTTATTTTATTTTGATAACTCTTGCACAATTTTTGCAAAGCCCCTAAATAATAATTTTTTAAAGCCTAAATATTTTTTATGTGCTTAAAAAAATTTTAAGCTAAGTTTAAATTAATGAATCAAATATATCGATATTGAGCGATAAAAAACATGCAATTATAATTTGAGGTGCAATTCTATCATTATTGTGATAAATCGTTGAACTTATTATTTGTACAAATCTACCATCAAACTTCTTATTAATAATAGAAATTTATCACCATACTTTTTATTAATGATAGAAATTTATCATTGTACTTTTTATTAGTTGTACAAATCTACCATCAAAAATAAAACTTAGTAATATATCGAAAATAAAATGTAGTAATATATTTGTGCCACTAATTATATTATATGTTATTTATATCAGTCAATAAAGTTAGATATAATATATTTATAATTTTTTTAATAATTTGATGGTATATTTATTATTTTACCCTTACCTTTATGATTATTATTTTTTCTAGGACTTAATTCCATATTATAATAAATAATAATTGTTTTTCTGTTTATGCTTTAAAATAATAAGTAGATAAAAATTAAATATTAAAAAAATATTACTCTAACTAGTTGCAAGAAGATTAACTATGGTGTAGTTGAGAATAAAAAATAATTTTTAAATATTTGTTGACTTTATTTTTGGTAAAAAGGCTAATTCTTTTAAAAAAAAAATCTAACTTTACCTTTGAAAATGATGATCTTCTGTGAACCATTTAAGAGTTAATGAACTTGTACTGATCTATCAAATAACTAAGTTTCTGCACACTTTATTTATTTAATTTTTTTTTTATCAGCTTACAATTCTGTAGTTTCTCCTACCCCAAAACAACACCCTTAACCTCTCATTTGGGCATGTGTTCCATTCCCATCTATTTCAATCATATTTTTATGTCATAAAATATTTTAAAAAGCTTAAGATCATGAGTTCGATTTTATGTTTTTCCACTTAATGAATTAAAAAAGTATGGATAATAGTTTGATTGACATTAATCGTAATGGTAATAAAATCATTCAAAATATTACTTTGTTTAGTTTAACTGTATTCTATAATGGAATATAAAGGAATTACAGCAGTAGCAGTAATCCTCATTACATCTGTAGCCTTTTGGAATACATTGTAATACTCTATTTTTCTCACAGTTTGTATAATCATTTATAATTTTTTTGCTCATTCTATCTCTTTTAGTAATAAAAAAAATTATTTTTTAATTTTACTTCATTTATAATTTTATAATCTTTATTTTAATATTATTATTTATTTTGATTACATTGCTTGAACAAACATTGTAATAGTAATACTATTTTCTTTACATTCAATTCCATTATAATTATCATTTTCATTATTTTTACATTCAGTGACCCAAACGCTACCGACCCCTCTGAGTTCAAATGCAACTCCTAATATACAGTTTTATTTTTAGGAAAATAAATAAATAAACATTAAGAGTGTGTTTACTAATATGTAATAAAATTTAATCTGGAATCAGAATAAAAATAAATCAAAATGAAGAGAAAAGGGGAAAAAAAATCATTCTCTTTTCATGTGTTCGCCAAAAATTGTAATGAGTTGGGATGAATATATTAGTTTCCTTAAATATCATTTTTAAAAGTGATAATAAACAATAAAAGATTAAATCAAGAATAATTATGGAATTATACAATATAAATTGAAAAAGGGAAACAATACCAAAGGAGTGCAGAAAATCAATCAATGAAAATCACTCCAAAATTTGTGGGGACTTTATTCCTTTTACTTTATGTTTTTAGAAAGTAAACATGAAAATATGAATGACTCCCTTTAACTCATTCTCTTTATCGTTAGTAAACCCACCCTAAAGGCATGTTTGGTACATCGTATCAAATAGGTTAAATATAGTCGTATTGGATTGAACTGTATTGAATTGTATTATAATTAGTCTATTCAATGTATAGTGAAAAGCTGTATAATATAGTCGGATTAAATTGATTACATATATTTTACTAAAATAATTTATATTTAAAATGGTTTTTTATTATAAAATTTATTTAAATTAATATCTAAATCATTTATATATTTTTACTACATTTTTAAAAATACAAAAAATATTATTTTTAATTTAAGATAAATGAAAAAGTAAGATATAATTTTATAATTGAAAATTCAGACAAACTAAATTAATTGTCCAGTACGGTTTAGACCCACACCCTCTTTTAGTTCAAAATTTCTACATAACCGTACTATTTTTATATTTTACGATATAGTCTGATTTTACAACTAAATATATGACTGTATATAAATTATAAAATTAAAATATTTAGTGTGATGCAACAAATATACCGTAAGATTCTAATTTTACCACAAGAAAGAGAATTCAAAGTTGATGAATTACGAAACCAAGTGGGCTGTGTAGAAAACCCCTTTGAACCCCAGTACAAGTTGTTGTAAGTTTTCACCTTCCAATTGCACACTAATTGATCGAAATTGACAAAGAAGTCCAGGGCTCGGTCGCAACCGGCCATAACTCAAGTCATAAAGACATGACATCTTGGTTGCCCTAGCATGGAAAGAATATATCATATATTTCCCTAGTTATATAGATGAATTATATTTTCACATATGAATTAATACAAGAGGTTTTATAGTTCATGAGTATTTGATATTTCTTTCAACAAATATAATAAAATAATAATAATAATAATAGAAAATGGAATTAGCCTAAAACTCAGTTCTCATTTTTGTAACTGTACAAGAGTATCCTTAATTAGCAACAGGGAAAGAAAAAAAATTGCCAAAGTTCAGCCAAAAAATTAAAACTTCAATGGTAGAGTTGAGGTCCTTGAGGATATTACTATGAGTATTTATGAACATTTTTATCATGTTTTTACTAAAAGAAGATTTTGTACTAGCTAGAGTATTCCATTTTACTCCAATTGATTTACTCAGTTGACGTTGACATCTTGGTTGCACACTTGCACGTGGAAAAAGAAAACGAGATCTTAGATCCAGTTATATGGATTTGTATTGCCGCAAATAATGAATACAATAAGGTTTTAGTTCATGAATGATCTCTCTTTTTAACAATTTGTAACAATTGAACATCCAATTCACCTAAAAGCTCATATTTTGTAACTCTACAAGTTTTACTCTCTATGAAAGCAAGGCGTAACAGTAAACAAATAGATTTTTAATACCACAGCCAGGGCCAACTGCAAAAGGAATATGCAGGCTACAATCAAGAACCACCTTTCACCTGCCGATGTTATGTGAGCTCGAAGGTTTATTGCTACAAAGGTCGCTGACATGAATCCGGCCACGCCTGCAAGGATATGCTGAAAATTTCCACAGGCGCAATAGAGAGGCACTGCATACAAGACCATCGGCTTTTATTTATTCAATCTTCTTTTTTCCTGATACAGTAAAAACAATATTCTCTCTCTCCCTTTCTTAATATAAAATGCATTAGCTACTTTATTAATAAGAATGACAGAGATAAAAAGAATCAAGAAAAATTGAGACATAGTGCCCAAGACGTCATGTATGACTAAAACTATCACAAGACGACAGTGGAAACATGCAGCACCAATTTTAAGAAAAGTTTCAGAGGATATTAAGTTTTCTCCTTCTTTTATAAATAACAAAAACAAGGAGAGCAAATCAGTACTCATTCATCATCCTTACTTTTCAAACCAAAGGAAATATACCTTGGAAAGAGGACAAATATTTTTGAAAGTTGAAACAGAACTGAAAATATATATTTGTGGAGATTTCTAATATTACTAACTAAAAAAGATAAACTCAAAGAGAGGAGACTCACCAATGCTGGAATAATGACAAACAGGGAGTAACCATAAAGACAAAGCAGCTGAACAAGACCCGACGGTGCTGAAAAGTATTTAAGGATTACATACAACACAAGAGGAACAACAGGGACTTAACCATAGAACAACCCAGCAGACCACGTCATAAGATTTATATCATAATCCCACTCTTTATTTTTCAGCTTGTGGGCTAAATATGTTGCAAAAGTACCAATTGATGCTGCAACAAATACGAGGGTACTGCATATCCAGAAAGGTACATACCTGCATAAGCATTTAAGTTATTATGATCCATGATTTGAGCCTCGAGTAGGATCCCATTCTAAAAGTTTGCAAAAAAAAGACACTGACTTAATCATTCTTGTACGTTTAAGATGTCTTTACACAATTAATTTCATATATCTACAATAAAAAAATGTTCATATTATCATGTACAATTTTTTTCAATTCATGTAAATTTAATATTATCGTATCTATTAAATTATATGGAAGATATATTTCTTACATAAAAATAAACAAACTATAAATGAATACTTTAATTTTCTAATATTTATTAACTTAAATTTATTAAATTTTAAAAACAAAAATGTAAATAAAATGTTCGAGATATTATCCATTGAGCATCAAGCGAGAAGAGGTAAAAAAAAATAAAAAATAAAAAATAAAAAATAACAGCTAAATATCTGGTTTAAATTTTAAATTATTTTCTTTACTTTTTATCGAAACTGAAATACAAAACTCAAATCAATATTGTAGATTTGTTTTTTAAAAAAAATTACAATAAATTTATTTTATTACTAAATAAAAAAAAAAAAAAAAAAGAATGAAGAAACAACTTCTTGACTCTAGAAGAAATACTAATCAAACTACTGCATAATCATCATTCCTTGTAATAATAGGAAGCAAACATAATTTTTCGATTTTAAAATAAGATCTTTGAATCAAAGGGTATAGAGAGCATTGCAAATAAAATATCTAAACTACATGTAATAAACAAAGCAATATGCATATACTGATAATTATTAAAAGAGCATATGGGAAAAAATATTTTAGTGTTGTAATTATTAGATTAAGTTAATTATGTTGCTTAATTCAATAAAAATATTTAAACCTGTTTAATTACAGAAATGAAGCTTTATATATAATGAAAAATATATTTATTAACCACTTGCCTAATTAATCAAGAATAACTTAATAATTTCAACTTATAATAATTAAAAAAAATTGAAAAATATTCATATATAACAAAAAAAAAAAAAAAAGAAGCCTGAAATCTCTTTCTAAAGCTACAAAAAAAAAAAAATGATTTAAAAATGTGATAATGAAAAATAATATGATAGTTTTTTTTTTTAAGCTAAAATGGATAAAATCTATCTAATATTTATGAATAAGAAGATTATGCATCTCCTACATGTATTTTTCTATCGTATTTAAATAAAAAATTAAGATTTGAATTTATTTGGGTATTTTGCAACAAAAAAATATGGATCAATTAAACCCAACCCAAAAAACAAAAAACTAACATGAGTGTTTAATTGAGATTTTTAATAATTTTTATGTGGTTTTAAAATTTAGGTGTATTCAATTAAAATTTTTAAAGAGTTTAATAGTTTAGCGGTATTCAATTATGATTTTATAGATGTATTTAATTAAAAACATATGACAGTATTGCCACAACCCAATTTGTTATTGCCACAATAGTAATTTATTAATGACCACTTTATCCAATATTAATGACATTAAAATGTTATTAATATTAGGGGTAAAATGGACATTTTCTATAATTTTATTGTGGTAAAAACAAAAATACTTTTGGCAATATTATTCCCTTTAAAAATCTATAAAATTTAAAGTGTATTTACGATTTTGAAAAAATCTTTAAAAATCTGTATATATTTAAAAAAAAAATGATTTTAAAAGTTGAAAGACTTTTATAAATTTTTAATAAATTTTTAGTTAAAATTATACTTAAAAAAAAATCTCTACTAAAAGAGAATTGACCAAACAATAACAATAACATAGTGCGTCACGTACTTATATTATATTTCTTTCTTATACACAAGAGAGTTGCTCAAAAATATTTATTTGATAAGATTTTGTTAGGTGTTTTTGTGAGTTGCTCATTTCTTTCAAATAATATTAAAAAAAAAAAAGTTTGATGTTTTTGTTAGATTTTTTTAAACATTTATATGATGTATATGAAGCCACGTTTATAAGAGAATAGTCGTTGTAGTTTTCCTCTAACTTTCTCATCACATGTGACACATTTTGACTTACAAGTAGGGGTGTCAATTCGTGCAAGTTTAGCTAGTTCGAACTGGCCTAAACTAGTCCAGCTTAAATTGATTCAATCCTAACTCAATTCAAATTTAATTCAAACTAGCAAAGGTGAGCCCGAACCCAAACCAAACACAAACGAGCTGACTCAAATTAGCTCAAACTGTTAATTATATATATTTTTTAGTTAATATGACTTTTTTTTTATTAAAATAATATGTTTAATAATTAAAGCTCAAACAACATTACATAAAATAATAAAAAAATATATAAATATAAGAAAAAATTAATTATTAAAGCAAAACGTCAATTACTAAATTAATTAGGCAATGAGTGAATGCTTTAAATCCCACACATGCAAAAGTTAGAAGCCGTTATGCCCTCATAAAAACTCACATTTAGAATAAAGAGTTCTCAAGTCCAAATAAAATTTAATCTAGTTATTAAACAAAATAAATAGAGATGAGTAGTAAATAAATATACTTACTAAAAAATGAACAGTTAAAATAAATTAAAATGTTACAAGAGAACATAACTTTTTTTTATATACACAAGAATACAACTTTGACTATTACATAATATATAATTCTTAAGACAATAAACAAGTGAAAAAGAGAATAGCATAACACAAGTTGATAAAAAAAATAAAATTTTTACTTGAAAAACTAATACCTAATTGATTTAAAAATAGAAAATTTCATAATACTAATTTATAATAAATATAAATATTATTTTTTTGTTTAAAGAGTTAAGTAGATTTAAACACAAAATGCATTAATATCAAAGAATATAGCATAATATTGTGACAAAATGAATAAATTATAATTATTTATTCATTATCAGCTTATTTTTCAAAAGAAAAGGGAAGAAAAATAACTAATATATCATAAAAGAGAAATACTGAAAGAAATGAAAGATTATTTAATTTTAATATAGTATTTTTTATTTTTTTTATTTAAAATTTAATTTTATTTTATTTTGAGCTAATGGGCTGGCCCTAACCCAGCTCAAATTTTTTCTTATTCGAGTTGGGCCAAAACAAGCCCAAATTTAATTCGATTCGGATTCAATTCGATCAATCGAGCTATAACACAAATTACCACCCCTACTTACAAGTTTTTTTTATCCCCACTTTCTTAATTTTCTCTTGCGGCTTTTCATTCTGTGCACATTGTGAAAAATAAGTATTAAATAAAAATTGAAAGAGACCAATGTAAGTTATGGTTTTTAAAAATACGTGTGCTACTGAAGTCAAAATTAAGTTAGAATTTCATAACTTCAAAGATACTTTTTAGTAAATGCGTTGAAATATCCATAATAATAACCCATTCAGTTTTTGGAAAATAACAAAACTAACGCGCCTTGAAACTTCTAATAACAAAATTATCATTTTTTGTGTTTAAATTTATATTTTTACAATTAAAAAAATGATTAATATGTCATTTTTCTTTGAACATCCATCCAATTATAATTGAACGATAACAATTGAGACCCGTTTAATATTAAATGTTCAATATTATTGGGATGCTAGTTTTGTTACTATAAATTTTAAGCGTATTATTTTGGTAATTTTCCTTCAAATTTTTATGAAAGAAAAACTATTGATTCTTAATTATGATTTTTGCCTTTTACATACTCAAGTATTTTTAATCAAATTTATATTAGTAAGTTAATTCTTCTCGAGCAACTAGTATAATCATGGTCTCTTGTCCAATTTTAATTTTTGCTCTGCTTCTCAAAGGAGCCAAAAATATATGCATGATATTAAATAAATAAAAAACTAGCATAGTATCTTTAATGTAGATAAATACTTTTTTTAATAGAAATTATGATATTTGTGAATCATGGTCTGTTGTCCTAGCATGACTACTAATCTACCTATTTGTGAATCTAAAAGTTTAAGACTTATATGTGAAATTTTAAAAATTTAAAAACTAATCGTATGATTTAAAAGCTTGAGTACCAAATCATATATTTTGTAAGTATGAAAACCTATATGTGAATTAAAATAAAGTTTGAGGACTAATGCTAAAATTTAGCCTATAAGTATGCATCAAGTGTTGTATTAACGTTTAATTGGACGTGAAATTAAAAAGGTGAACATTTAAGTAATTGTGAGACAACTTCCTTTCTAACATGAGTAAATTATAATGTATCATATAAATTAATGAAATTAATGCATGCATTATGTTCCAATAAAAAATGTTTGAAGAATGCTAAAGACATTCTTTTATATACACTCCTTCGTGTACTCTTATACTTCTTCTTTTGCCGTGTGTTATTGAACTTTAAAAAACTGTATTTTTCACTTTAAGTTTTTTTAAAAAATAAGTATTATCTTTTAGTATTGCTCTTTTCTTAAATTATCTTGTGCAAGAAAAAAAAACTACCATGTAATTATCTTAAATTTTAGGTCTTTTTTGATAATGATCTTTATTTATGATTTATGATTTATTATTAAATAATTAACTTTATGACTTTTCTTTTATTTTGTAAAAATAATTACAATTGTGTTTCAGGAACTTCAAAAATTAAGAAATTTTTTGTTTTAATTTAAAATTTTAGGTTTTTAATCATTTTCTAACAATATTTATTTATACATATAAAAGTCATAAGACTTGATTATATATATGTGTGTGTGTGTTTGGTCTCTCCTTTTTATTATTAATGAATTTTTCTATCATTTAATAGAGTATATTTTTTACATTAAAAGATTTAACTCGTTATTTTTTTATTGTTTATTATTTTATTCTTAACTCATTATTATTTGTTGTCCAATTAAAATTGGTTTTTGGCTTCTGCTTTTGCATCTCCAATTTATAACATTATCATATTTAACTAATAAGAGATTTTTTTTTTTTTTTTGGTTTCAATGATATAATCCATTTTAAATACATACTCACTCACTAATCATTCTAAACTATGAGAAGAGAACTCAAATATACATCTAACAAGATATAAGGCATTATATATGTTTACCACAAGACTACTGAAATGATATGACGAATAGAAGTCTTAGTTTTCCTATACTTCATGTAAGGTTTATTTTGTATTGGCAATTTTCGTGGACAAAATGTTTGATTGTAATCTAGAGTAAGAGATCACCATTTAATCTGACGATACATGATGATGGAGTCACCAAGCTTGCAATGCCCATATTACAGGTAAAATATTCTATCATGCATACATCTTCACACAATTGAGCACAACACTTAGTATGGATCGTAACGAAAAATATATTGTGTACATGTTGGTCGATCGATCTAGTATATAGTTCGATCGATCGATCCAGTGTGGAACAACATCGATCTAGGTGCTCTCGGGTTGAACTAGATCGATCGAGAAAATTGATCGATCGAGTCATGCGTTGATCGATCGATCGAATGAGGTCTTCGATCGATCGAGGCATGTGCGATCGATCGAGTGTGGGACGACATCGATCTAAGTGCTCTCGGGTTGAGATAGATCGATCGATACCTCTGGTCGATCGATCGAGCATTGGTCGATCGATCGATCCAGTCGTTAGATCGATCGAGCCAGTTTTCTAATTGTGCTAAAACTCCTTTTTAATTCGACCCTTACGTTACTTTTACCTAATTGACCCCATTTAATGTTAAGAACAAAATTCTTGTTTGAGGATCGGTAATTGGTAAATTCTGATTAGTGTAGAGTTATAGTCCATTACAAATCCTTTTTAAGCTAAGATTGGACTCTATATAAGTGAGGGCTGTTTTGTGCATAAGATCAACCACATTGAACTAATATTTTCGATATTCGAATTGTGCTTTTAACTTCTTCTCTTCATCTATCATACTTAGGCGTTTTCATCTTTTAATTGTTCAAACATATTTTGTGGTTATGTTTGAATAATTCATATGCCTAATTGCTTTTCATGATATTGAGCTTTATATGATTGTTCTAGATTTTGCTAGCTGATTTAGTTTTTACATCATATGCTGTTGAATATGCTAGTTAGGATTGTTCATTGTTTGAATCCGCTCTAGGACACACTTTGCACTTGTGTTATTGTGCTAACGTTTCAGGTGACGTGTTCGGTATTTCGTGTGACTCGAAATTACCGAAGGTGACGGGTTCGATTGATCTTGTGTGACTCAAGTAGATTGGAACGTTGGTCCGGATCCAGACATCTAGCTATTGGAGGCTGTGAAAGGAGCGACAGCTTGTAAGTAAATTACAGAAAGGGGGATCTATCTGTGAAGGGTAGTTCTAGGACTCTATGGTTGTAATTGAACATTGATTTTCATAGTGGATAGTTAGGTGGTCAGGTGGACCGGTGGTTTTCCTCTTAGGTCATTGGAGTGGCCTAGGTTGTTTCCACCTAAAAATATCGTGTGTTATTTTTTATTCTGCATTTTATCTTTACACGCAATTGCATGTCTGGCTGTTGTGATTAGGTTACATAATTAATATTTGTTAAAATTGAAAATAACCTATTCACCCCCCTCTAGGTATATTTGATCCGTAATTAAAAACTTTCAATTGGTATCAGAGCGGGTCACTAGATAGACTTAGTGTTGCCTAGGACCTTATTATGGATCATTTGAGAGAGGGTTCTTCTACAACCCGTCCACCTTACTTTGATGGGTCTAACTACCCATATTGGAAAGCTCGTATGAGAGCCTTTTTACGTTCCTTAGATGAAAGTGTATGGAATTCTGTGCTTTATGGTTGGGAACCACCTACGGTTACCAAGGATAATGTAGTCACACTTAAACCTAGGATTGATTGGACTCCTCAAGATAAAATTGGTAGTGGTTGGAATCAAAAGGGAATCAATGCTATCTTTAGTGCTGTATCACCGGATGAATTCTGACGTATTTCTGATATTGAAATTGCTAAGGCTGCTTGGGACACTTTAAAGGTTGCCCATGAGGGCACGTCCCAAGTTAAACGAACAAAACTTCGCATGCTAGCTACTAAGTTTGAAAATCTTAGAGTGGAGGAGGATGAAACGTTTTTTGAGTTTTATGCTAATTTATGTGATATTGCTAACTCTTCTTCAAATCTTGGAGATAAAATTGATGAACGCAGGTTAGTTCGAAAAGTCTTATGCTCACTACCAGAACGCTTTCAAGCAAAGGTTACAGCAATAGAGGAAATCAAAGACATTGACACCATCAAGATTGAAGAACTCGTTGGTTCAATTCAAACATTTGAGATGAATCTTCGAACACCCAAAAGAAACATTGGTATTGCTCTTAAAACTACCAATGATGATGATGGTGATAGTGATGATGATATAGAAGATGAAGATCTACTCACTATAGCTAGAAAACGCAAGAAAATGTTCAACAGAAAGGATCTACAGATTAAAGAAAAATCAAAATATCGTAAGGGAAGAGAACTCATGCCAATGAGTTCAGAAGGTAAGAAAACTAAACCCAATGGACCTAAATGTTTTGAATGCAATGGTTTTGGCCATTATGCAACTGAGTGTGCCAACAAGAAGAAGAAAACAGGAAAAGGTTTCAATGCTACCCTTAGTGACACAGAAAGTGATGAAGACCAAGCTAATGGTTCAGAAAAAGTTGACTCTAACTACGTAGGTTTTACAGCAACTGTTGATGAATACTCCAGTGAGTTTGACCTTGACTCAGATGATGAGGGAAGTAGACATATTCTTGCTAAATTTAATGCAAACAGTTTTGAAGAATTATTTATTAATTTAATTAAATGCAAGAAAGAAAAAGATAAACTACTCATAACTGTAACAAAGCTGAATGAACGAATCAATTCTCAAGATCTTAATTTGTTAGTTTTAGAGAAAGAAAAAATTGAATTGTCTGAACATATTGACAAGTTGAGTTTGAGTCTTGCAGGTATCAAACAAGAAAATTCAAAGCTTGTGCAGGAATTGGAGCAATCAAATGAAACAGTGAAGAGATTAACAATTGGAGCTGAACGACTAGACAAGATGTTGAGCATTGGTAAACCTTTCGGTGATACACGTGGACTTGGATTCTTAGATGAAAACTGTACACCTTCCACTTCAAAAACTACATTTGTAAGGTCTTCTAACTTTACCTCTACTGCTACAAATTTTGCACAAACACCCACTAAAACTGTAGTAGCTAAAACTGTTAAGTTTGTCCCTGTTTGTCATCATTGTGGTAGAAAAGGCCATATTCGACCTAAGTGTAGATTTTTGATGACTGCTCTTCGATTTAATGATAATCTTCATGCTTATAGGTATAGAACTCATAATTATCATCCTACCATGCATATGTTGAATTTGAATAGGAAAGATGAGTCTAAGAGTATGCTCTCAAAACCTAATGCAATTAAGTCTCAACCCAAAAACATAGAGAAATCAAAATTCATGAAAATTTGGGTTAGGAAAGATTGCATGTTTCCTGTCAATTGATCACTATTGGTAGACCACCTAGGTACTTTTGTTTGAGTGCTTAAATGACCATAGGTGAGTATTTTCATATGTTTATTTTGTCTTTGTCATTAGATTTTTGTTATTATTTAAAAAAAAAAAAAGGGCTACAAGGTATTGGATTCAAATAATGCTTATACTTATACAACCTTGTCTTTTGTGGCTTATTTTGATTCTCATTGTATATGTAATGCAACAATTCAAAATTTTACACACACTTGCATTTTTCACATGTGATGACACTATTGACTGAACTTATGCACACACCCACTGAACACTCATGTATGTCATCGATGAAATTTATGATTAATTTTGAAAGACTCTAAAACTTGAGCTAATCTTGACTGCGAAATTATATTGAGTTCTATTTCTTAGCTTTTAAAATGTTTCATCTTTGGGAGATAACTAGTATTGAGAGGGCTACCTACTATGATGTGTGAAGCTACCGTAGTGAACGGAGAGGGCTACCTCATAACTAGTGTGAAAGTCATCATATTAGATTTATGGCTCGTGCATGTTTAAAAAAATAGTAAATAAAATTATGAAATTCTATTTAGCATGTACAAAAAGAAAGAGCAAAAAGGTTTAAAGAAATCTCCTTTTAATAGACATATTTTATTATGTAAGAATGAAGACTCAATTATAATTTAGCATGATAGATGAAATTATTTTCTTTTGAGTCTCTTTTAATTGGTTGTAAATAAATCTATTGAAATACAAGTGGAGTTCACATTGTATACTACCTTAAGTGAATGTCAATATGCCATTATATGTGTTAGTGTGCTTGTGTGAGCTATTTATTTTGTTAATACAATGAATGATCAAAATTTAAGCAAAAATATTTTTTTTTTTCAATTGTTGTATCCTTATTCGTCTTAAATGAGCTTATTGCCTTGTGTGGTCAAAAAAAAAAAAAAAAATTTCTTTAAAAATATTTTTTGTTTGTTTTTCATCTAAGGAGTCATAGAACTTAGGGGGAGTCATTGCATACATATTTCATTATTATTCTTTTGACTTATGCAATTCCTCCTACATGCTTTGGATATATACATGTGTGATCATTTGCATTTTTAGCCCACTAAGATAATTGTTAAACTTTGGGTAGAGTGATCCATATCATCTTAACTGTTTCATGATTTGTGAATCTCGTATGCCAAAAAGGGGGAGACAGATTCATGTTGCTATGGAGATTGGATTTAGGGGGAGATGTTGCATTTATTAGTTGTGGGGGAGAAAGATTTATGTTGTACATACACTACATTTCATTCGCACCTTTATGTACACTGAACTAATAAGCTATAAGGCTTTCAAGCCAAATTTGTGTGCTATTTGTTTGTCTAATTTCAGTGGACCGAGCGTATCAAGTATCAAGCGAAGATGGTCCACCAGATCATAGACAGTCTACTATGTAATTGATGTAATGATATTTAAACTATGAGCGTTATGTAGTGAGAGAGTGGTTTTGTCACACGAAAATGCCAAAGGGGGAGATTGTAAGGTTTATTTTGTATTGGCAATTTTCGTGGACAAAATGTTTGATTGTAATCTAGAGTAAGAGATCACCGTTTAATCTGACGATACATGATGATGGAGTCACCAAGCTTGCAATGCCCATATTACAGGTAAAATATTCTATCATGCATACATCTTCACACAATTGAGCACAACACTTAGTATGGATCGTAACGAAAAATATATTGTGTACATGTTGGTCGATCGATCTAGTATATAGTTCGATCGATCGATCCAGTGTGGAACAACATCGATCTAGGTGCTCTCGGGTTGAACTAGATCGATCGAGAAAATTGATCGATCGATCGAGTCATACGTTGATCGATCGATCGAATGAGGTCTTCGATCGATCGAGGCATGTGCGATCGATCGAGTGTGGGACGACATCGATCTAAGTGCTCTCGGGTTGAGATAGATCGATCGATACCTCTGGTCGATCGATCGAGCATTGGTCGATCGATCGATCCAGTCGTTAGATCGATCGAGCCAGTTTTCTAATTGTGCTAAAACTCCTTTTTAATTCGACCCTTACGTTACTTTTACCTAATTGACCCCATTTAATGTTAAGAACAAAATTCTTGTTTGAGGATAATTGCGATAATTGGTAAATTCTGATTAGTGTAGAGTTATAGTCCATTGCAAATCCTTTTTAAGCTAAGATTGGACTCTATATAAGTGAGGGCTGTTTTGTGCATAAGATCAACCACATTGAACTAATATTTTCGATATTCGAATTGTGCTTTTAACTTCTTCTCTTCATCTATCATACTTAGGCGTTTTCATCTTTTAATTGTTCAAACATATTTTGTGGTTATGTTTGAATAATTCATATGCCTAATTGTTTTTCATGATATTGAGCTTTATATGATTGTTCTAGATTTTGCTAGCTGATTTGGTTTTTACACCATATGCTGTTGAATCTGCTAGTTAGGATTGTTCATTGTTTGAATCCGCTCTAGGACACACTTTGCACTTGTGTTATTGTGCTAACGTTTCAGGTGACGTGTTCGGTATTTCGTGTGACTCGAAATTACAGAAGGTGACGGGTTCGATTGATCTTGTGTGACTCAAGTAGATCGGAACGTTGGTCCGGATCCAGACATCTAGCTATTGGAGGCTGTGAAAGGAGCGACGGCTCGTAAGTAAATTACAGAAAGGGGGATTTATCTGTGAAGGGTAGTTCTAGGACTCTATGGTTGTAATTGAACATTGATTTTCATAGTGGATAGTTAGGTGGTCCGTTGGACCGGTGGTTTTCCTCTTAGGTCATTGGAGTGGCCTAGGTTGTTTCCACCTAAAAATATCGTGTGTTATTTTTTATTCCGCATTTTATCTTTACATGCGATTGCATGTCTGGCTGTTGTGATTAGGTTACATAATTAATATTTGTTAAAATTGAAAATAACCTATTCACCCCCCTCTAGGTATATTTGATCCGTAATTAAAAACTTTCACTTCATATAACACATATGTTCATCTTTATAGTGTAAATAAACCTGTGTTAATTGTAATAGATGGGATGTGATAAGATATTGAGCACACATTTGAAATATCATAAAAGTATTGAACATACTTGTCTTCAAAATTTAATAGCATTAGTAAAAGTAAATATATATTGACAGCTATGTTACTGAAACATTTATAATAATTGAGACTCAAATCATTATCATTTACATGCCTAAAATATTGCATATCTTTTAATATTCATTTCTTGTTGACAAAAGTAAACAACTAATGTGTAATTTTTGAAACTAGGAATTCCATTTTTACTCATCCTTTTCGTAAAAATCAAGCACTTACTAATTTGCATCTCTAGAGCAATGGAATTCAAGACTTTCTCCAACTCATAACAAAATTGTGTAAAAAAATGCTATTATCATTCACTTATGTACTCATACACATCATATTATACCATGTGTTAGAATTATTTTGAAAATTTGAGTTTAATTTATTTTTCTTTATAATATTGACACGTGATACAATATAAAGAATTAATGTAAGTGCAGATATGTGTCCTTTAACATTACTCAAATGGTATATATTCTCTCTATTGCTTAATTTGTTCAAAATTCTTAAGAAACTTAGTTCTTCCCTTAAAAAGAAATCTTGAAAAGCCCTATGATCTTAAAGAACCGACAAATTTCATTCATTAGCAATCCATACGCAACTGAACGCAAGAGAGGATCTAGAAGGCCATTGCAACTTCCTGGTCTACACGGCAAAGATAAGGAAAGGAAAATCTAGATGATTCTTTAGTGAGATCGATTCATAATATTTGTCTAGCTTGACTAGTCCAAAGATTTTTATAGTGGTTTATGGTTAAATGTATTTGATATAAACATTACCTCTAATCTAGGCAAACGTCCTTCTCATGCCTTCTTTTCTTAGCCTTATCATTAGCTTCTAATCTTATCTGTACTTTCTTCAACAATATTCCTAATTTCTAATGCCTCCCTAGAAAGTTGTAGGAGATCTCTTCGTTGCCCAAGCTACACATTCTTAGACAAAAGTATGTGAAAAGGACCCAACACTATTTGTTAAGCCCATTATGCCACACCACCAACAATATATTTAGATTGCTTTGACCAAAACAAAAAAAAACAAAAAACAATATATTAGATTGAGTTATTGGTAAATGTATCATTTGTCCAAAAATGTGGATGTTATTCCAAAATGTTTAATTGTGTATTTTAATATGAATTGATTTAAGAAAAAAATAATTATAATAATATTTCAATAAAAAATTAATAAAAAAGTAAAATAAATTAGTAGCAACCAACAAATATTATAAAAAAGTATTATTTTTACAAAATTAGCGAGCTCCATAAATGGTCCATGAAATTGGGTGAAATTGCATTCCCTAAAATATCAATGACTTTGCTGAGATGTATATTGACGTATTTTTTTAGTAAGTATAATCACTCCACGTAACTGTAATTAGAAAATTGTGATTGTGATGTATATTTGTGACTATTGACCCTAAAGGAAAAAAAAAAAACAAGAAAAGGGAACTTCACCTTAAACTTCTCATCTCTTCAAAACACACCTATGAATGAAGAAAAGGTGAATCATTGGATCCAAAATGGAGTAAGGAAAATAACTTTTGACATCTTAATATCAAACACAATAGTCAATAATGTACAAAATAAAATGAAAGAAACTTCCAGAGCCCTTTTAACATAATCTCTTGATGCACATTGCATTTGTTAGACTAGTCAGATTTGCAAAATAATGCGACTGAACACATATCTAGAGAGAAATATGAACAATGTGCTACCAAAATCACACAAAATAGTTTCATATTAAATAGTAAATATAGAACCAATAATCCTATTATATACTACAAAGACCGAACCAGTTATGTTGTGAAATAACATAAACAAAATGAAAAAAGTTGTTTAATATGTAAAACCTGACATGACTAATCATGTTTTTAGAAACATAAAAGTGTTTTTTTCTCTTCTTTTTAATCTATTTTGGTATGCAACCCATGCCGTTAACAATGTGATACTTGTTTATGAACTTTCATCTCTAAGGCCAATAATGAATACCTTTCAGGCTAACTGCATGAATGTGGCCCAACATAATTCAACCCTAACTTAAAAAAAAAAAAATACATAAGCTTAAGATAAATTTACTTCATACATCAAAAACAGTTATCAAAATTTTAACCACAATGCTCTACATGATACAATTGTCTAGATTACACATCTAAAATTCGGTGTTAGTATATAAACTTGTAGTAGCCAAAACAAAGGACAATTCCATACAAATATAAATTTTTCTTGTAAAGATACTCTTTTTAGGAAAAAAGTTGCACACTTTGACAACAAAATCTATAGAATAAATAGAGATTGTTTATCATAAACTTATGCAAATATGTTAATGGTATATTTCGGCATGTAACAGAGCGAGCTTACATTGTATTTACATTCTTCATGCGGTACCCTATTGAGTGTAGTCATATGAATGGTCTATGGAGTCTTTCACTATCTAAGCGTATGTTTTAATGTTTCTACAAGCAACTAGCAAAACATCATATGAAATTAAGAATGCATCACTACTAGGCTTACAACATAAAACAGAAGTAACTGCGAACAAGTTTTCATTTTCTACAATTTAAGGCTTCTGATTTGAAGTATTAAAATAATTTAGTAAGCATTCTCATCATCACCTTCCTTACATCTTCTTCTACATTGACTTCTGCTTCATCTGGGTCGTTTTCCTCTTCTTCTCGTCCTCATTTTCATCATCGTTGTCATCAAAATCATCTCGGCTTTTCTTGCTACTCGTAGTTGGTTTTGAAGTACCCTCACTAATCATGAGACTGCATTTCTCTGCGTCATCAATGTATAGCATGTGAACTCTACACTTTTTAATGAAATCACTTCACTCCTTTGTCCTTTATAATTATAAAAACAGAAAGTGGCATGGTTGAACTTATTGTAGCTTTCATAGTGCCAATTCCAATATGCTTTACTAATTTTTTCATGCAAGTTGGAAGTAACACTACAAAACAAAACACTATCTATATTTTCTTTTCTAGGAGGAAAACAACATTCGATCAACAATACCCTCGATTTTATGCCAAAGACATTACTTAAAAAGGCTATGCATAGAATTTGTTCATCTTCAATTTCATAGACACGATTGCTCTCGTTAACAATGCAAAATGTAAAACCCAAGAAGTTGGGGTCATGCCAATTTGGAGGAAGGTCGATGGTTATTGAAGATCCTCAATTATTTTGATAGGTCATCCACTCGGGTATCACATTTATACTCCAATGCATTTGTACATCATTATATGGTGGATACTTCTGCATGATGAATTTATTCTTGATTATTGAAATTATTTACAAAAAATTCAAAAAACCTATTTCATAGATTGGGTTTTGATTACTAGAAATAAATCATTATAAAATATACGGCAAACAAGTCTAACAAATAAAAAGCATGGGAGGGAACAGAGGACTTGCCTCTTTGTGTGTATTCCTCGATAAAATTGCCTGACACTATGTTTTTAATCTTCCCTCTGCCCATGGAAAACTCGGTTCTAACTTGGAGCAATTGTTCGCTTCAAAAGCCTCTCTATCACGGATTTGTGGAAAATTAGTTGTTATTGAGCTGCCTATTGTTTCCAATGATGCGCAATTCTATGCATCAAACAGTATTAGACTTGGTAGAAGCTCTGACATAGACCTAGTGGCTTTATAATCTTTAGCTCCTAAATATCTTAAACTGGCAAGCTTGGTAAATCTTCAAGATGTAAGCAGCATGTCATAAAACGTTCTTTGAAACAATTTAAATGTAAAATACAATCAGGAATGAATCGAAGGTTTAAGCACCCAACTAGGAAAAGACTCTAAAGTCCTACTAGTTTTCCAATCGACAAGAAAAGCTCTTTAATCCTTGTGCCAGATAAGTCTAGTTCTTTTAAAGATTCCAGGGGCTCCAAATTTTATGGAAATTTTTCTAGTTTGGTGCACCACATGAGATAAACTTTTCAAGAGACTTCAACCTAAGAATGCTGATTGGAAGACTCTTAAGCCTTGAGCAGTTGCTCAAATCCAATTGCACAAGACTTGAAAGGCACTCTTTAGAGGAGAGCATTATTTCTATAGATGCACTTCTCATCCTTAACTCTCTTAGGTTTTGTTAAATGCTTCAAATCTTTGAGAGGTCCAAAGTGATTTATGTTTGGATTCCATAGCATTTTGCAATCACTAATGTTCAGCGAGGTAATCTTGCATACTTTTTTAAAAGATATAGGCAACTCATATAAACTTTCACAGTCGTTCAAATTGACAACTTTAAGATTTTTAGCTTTAGATAGACCAAATATTTCAATCAACTTTGTAGAGTAACTCAAGTCGACCTTTCCCAACTTAACAAGAAGCTGCAACACATGAGATAGAAATGAACTAATTAAAGAAGTGAATTCTTAAACTTCATCATGAATAATATATATCAGTATTATCTAGAAAAATCAATCACTTCCACATTTTCCAAAATAATTTTGCAACTAAGCAATAGCATATGTCCAAATTTATGTGTTGTTACCATTTACCATTTTTAAAATTTGGTATCACATTGTCAAAACTTACTTGGACTTCACAACAAAGTCACTTGAGCAAAATGTAAGGCATTATGAGTTCCACAAGATTTATTGGATTAAACAATCTTGGCATCTTATTGTATTTGTATCCAACCCAGTGGAGATATACAAGCTCACTAGGCAGAGTAGCATGACGTTTAGGTAGGTCAACTTTCCAATTGCAATGACTTAGTTTTACATTATAAATATAATAAAAAGGGTCATAAATCTTGAAAAATCTTAAGTCGGACATTTTGGAAAAGCATGTTCTGCTCAAGATTATTTTTTTACTCCGATAATGCCTCTAATTGTTGGAGCTCCCTAACAAGAAAGAGCAAAATACACTTATTTGCATGTACACATCAAATTATGTTCATGGGATTTCTTACCTAAAAAGAGAGAGAGATTATTTATTAAAGTTTTCCTTAGAAACCAATATTACTATTAGATTCGAATTAATGGCTAATATTGCATTTAAGCACTTAAAATAATTTCGTAAATAATTTTAACATAAAATGACCATGTGACATTCAATTTCAAATTTACCGTGTCATTTTTTGATGAACATTAAATTGTGAACATTCTTTTAACAAATTGAAACTTAATTATGACATAAAACTAAATTTACCCTATAAAAATTTTACTATCCAAAGAAGGTTGATGAAAATTTATCACTACGTTATCTTAGAATAGTACATTTTGGACATCATCCATCCTAAATTTCGTTTTACCCTTTCCATGCTTTTGATCAATAGATATAAGCGATCTTTTTCTCAAAACACTAATTCCTAAATTTGCATAGAGTTCACAAGCATCCAATATTTCTCCAACAAAGTCTTTATTCTCTCTAACAAAAAAACATGCAATATCAAGAAATACTTCCTTCTCCATTTGATCTAATCCAACGTAACATATTCTTGACACTGCTTCAATTTCATCTTTCAAGTAGTCCTTCAATTTTTTCAATGCACAATACCAATCTTCTATGCTCAGGTCATAAAGGAAGGAATCCAATATTATAAGTGCTAATAGAATGCCTTTAGCATAATGTACCTCCTAAGTAATACCACCTCAAACTCTTTAGAAGGCTTGCCTCCATTGAAAGCATACAAAAGAAAAAGTTGATAAGATCCATCCAAATCTAATTTGGGAAGTGTATAAGTGTGGTTAGCTTTTCCAAGCACCTCTTCATTTCTAATTGTCACAATTATTCTGCTTCCCAAACCAACCATACCATGCTTAACCATTCCTAACAAATATGTCATTTTCCTAATATCATCCACATCGTCAAGAACAATGAGGGCTTTTAAGTAACGAAGTCTCTCCCAACCAAATTTTGGATTGGTTTCCTTAAATAATTGAGAATAAAATTTATTTTCCAAATAATTTGGCCTTGTTTCTCCAGAGTTTTTCTTATATTCAAAGGAAAACAATGCACATGGAATTGTGACTTGAGTCAGTCATATAGAACACAAGCTAGAGTTGTCTTGCCTAAACCACCAATGGCCCAAACACCTATGAGAAGTACGTCTGGACAGTCAACGCATAATAACGATTTCAATTGCTCAAAGCGTTTATTAATTCCAATTAGATCCTCTATATCACAATTATCAAAAGATGTACACTCCAATTTCTTCAAAATATCGTCAACGATTTTCTTGATTAACACTAGGTCAGACCTTGCATGCATGAGTAAATTAGTCACACTAAGTCCAGAGGTTCTAGTATATAACTTTTATGTTAAAGCATAATAGTTTATTGACTAAAATGTATAATATTTTAATTTTTTATGTGAGGACCCACCCTAGCTTAACACTAGAGCATGTGACGTGTCCTAAGGGAACATAATAATATTCTGAATCGACCTTGGCTTAACTTAAAACTTTTGTGTAAGAAATTTGTAAAAATTTGAGCAGAATTTCCCCAAATTATTGAACTATCTTCCCTGCAATAAATGACCACAGTTCTAAAATATAAAATTTCACAATCCAACAAACTTTATTTAACTTTTACATAACCAAAAAGTGGCTTATGACCAAGTATAACTATACACTGTCAGATACATACTATACACCATATAAGACTTTTTTTCACTAGTCCAAAACATAACTGTACTGCCCAAAATACACTATAAAAATTGAAAAGAGGATAAAAACAACCTAGACTGCACAATAATAGATGAATTCTAAGCCTCCAAACTCACGTGATGTAGCCTTAAAACCTGTTACCTGGGGAAGGAAAATAATATAAAAGGGTGAGCTTGAGAGCTTAGTGAGTGGATAAGTTTTATAAAACAATGTAATAATCATGTCAACTTCATATGAAATGTTTATGAATTATCATGATATATATATATATATGTTGACGACAATATTCTGTACATAGTTTTTATGATAATTAATGTACTCATACATGCATAACCTGAGTTTCATAAAAAAACTGTAATTTGATACAAGTGAAAACTATGAATGACATACTCATGACATAATGAAATAATATTCTGATAAAAACATATGTTCATGATCTTTAGAATATAACAATGCTATGATCAGTAAATGAATAAAGTGTATAACCATGAGAAATGTATTTTTATTGCCAAGAGAACTTAGGAATCTGATCGCACACGAAGGAGACATTTAGCATTGGCGTTAACTCTCAATTACACATTTGTGGTATTAATCACAGACGGAGGAGACATTTAGCACTATTGCTAGCTCTCAACTACTCGTGTGGGGAACTTGATTGATACAACCATAAAATGGCTCAGTTGGCTTTGCTAATACATGAGTCATGTGCACACTGACTTAACTGAACTTGTTATCGTACTGAACTTGTAATATCATACTAACGTGGTAAACATCATAGTAAGCTGAACTAGACCAAATCTGTTGATCATGATGTCTTACCAAGTCACTTCATATCTGAATGCTAAATATAGCTAACTATCATGAATACATGAGGGGAAGTACTCTAGTAACTGTAAAATATTTGTGAAAGTTGCAAGCTTGTACAAAAATTAGTATTATTAATAAAATTGATTTAATGATAGCTTGCTTGCAAATTATCTTTCATTTACTTGACTGATTCTATTAATAAAAAGGAAATATATTCTCGTGTTGTAAAAGTTTTTGAAGTGCATTGAAATTGATATATGTTTTTCTAACTCTAGTTAACATGAATGCACTTTTCATAAATATGCAACTTGTATAAATTGGATTTACTTGAACATGAATGTTTTTTAAAACAATGCTATCCATTCTTTAGAAATAATTAAATATCCACTCACAGTAAAATGTCTCTAATGGTCCCCTACGTATCCTGTAGGTTCTGGGTGTTCAACTCTTCCTAAATAACCACACTTGTGTCAGAATAAAAATAATTCCATAGCTTGTTTATTTAATTCAAATTGAAAGGTACTTTAACATTTATAAAATCGGGGATGTTGATAATTATTTGACTTTGATCATTGCATTTTAAATAGTTTTAGAGTACTCCTAAACCTACCCTTGTATAATCATATAACTTTTGGTAGAAATGTCTAAATTTATTTCTGTAAAAACATACAAAAAATAGACATTTCAAACTTTAAAATCAGTTATTACACACTTCATTATCATATATAGAACCCTTTCAAATCCATAAATTTTTTTTATATCAAAACAGTTTTTCTCACCATAATTTCAGCAGGACGTACCTTTAATTAAGTTGCTATAAATTTGTTTACAAAACTTGAAATAACAAACCATAAAATTCATATTAAACTAGACATCTTAAGCTTTAAAATAAGACATAAAACGTCCAATTCCAATCAGTAAAACTATTTTAATTAACAAAAATCTGATTTGGTCTTTCCAACAGTTTTCTAGCACCCATTTCACTTGACCCATCCTTGGTTAAACAGGCATAAATCTGTCTAGGAATATCAAAACGACAAACCGTAATATTTTTATAAAACTAGACTCACCAAGATTTAAAAAAGATGTAATTTTATCAAATCCAAATTGTATAACCATTTCAAATATCAAAAATACCGAGAGCTCTTGCAGGTCGTGTTTCATAAAACAACCTTCATTTAATTAGGTATAACTTTATGTAAAAAACTCTGAATTATGAACCGTAAAATTTGTGATAAACTAGACATCCAGAAATTTTCAAAAATATAATTTACAGATCCTAATTATTTATGGAAGTTTCTCAATTTTTATTTCAATTTTCCGAGAAACAGTGTTATATATATAAAAAAAAAAATTTAGAACATCACAAAATCATATTGTAATAGGATTTCTAGCAAAATTTTCATAGAATTTGCATTAGTTAAGTAGATATTTGTATAGCTTGGGTAGAAAACTTAAATAATGAACCAAATGGATTGAAGAGTATAGTAAGGAAAACAAAACTAATACCTATCTTCTCTTCTTTTCTTCCTTGTACCTTCTTTCTTCTCCTTCTTCTCCCCTTTGTTTTCTCTCATTAAAAGCTTTGTTTTCTTTTGTTTTCTCTCTTTAAAAGCTTTGTTTTCTTTTGTTTTCTCTCTTTAAAAGAAGTAAGGGACTTCAGCATATTAGATTAAAAAGGAAACATCACTTGTATTCCCAATTGCTTCAAAACCACTACACGTGGTTTCTAACATCCAAGTTACTTAGGTGTGGCCACAAGGAGCTCTTAAACACTCATCATAATAAGCAGCTGCCTCATAAAGTTTCCTATCAATAATTATCTATATAATTCATATATATATATATATATATATATATATATATATATATATATATATATATATATATATATATATATATATATATATATATATATATATATATATATATATATATATATATATCCCCTACGCAGCAAACAAAAAAATTGGACATGTGTCCTTCAATTTTTCTTTTCTTTTCTTATTATTGTTACTTTATATATATATTTATATTTATAAGACCTGTTTCCTTAAATTATTAAAATATTTTTGTCCCCTAATTTGTACAATTTTTTTTAAGAGTTAGGGGCATTTTAGTAATTTTGCTCAAAATTTAATTTAAACACTTTTTAATTAATGAAACATCTAAATATTGAGGGTAAGATCATAAAAGTTTTGAAATTATAAGTTTGACTCAAATTTTAGTTCGTGTAAGGAATGAGGTGTTATATTTTAAGACCCTTTGTGAGTTGTGACACATTTTAAAGTTCGAGTACATTAGAAGCTATTTAATTAGCCAAATACAAATATGAATGAAATTTTATATACTACTTATTTTTTAGGTAGATATTACGTTTTTGATTTGTAATGCACATAAAGATATACCTCTGTATACAAAACTAGTATTGGACCCATGTGCACAAATTAATTGGTGATTTAAATTTGATAAGTATATAATAGTGTTAATTGTCATATTATAATGCTATCCGGCCCTCGAATTGTTTCTTTTTTAAAATAAAATAAAGGGAACTTTTAAATATATGTTTTATTGCTTTTATTATAATAAGGTAAAAATTTTATATAAATATTTAGAGGAATACTCTTAAAACAAATAATTACTTATTTTGTTACTAGCAAAGAACAAATATAAAATAATGATTATTTTAGGAGCAGTAGGTGTGATAACTTGAATTAGTGATATACAATCTAAACATGAGTGATTTGATACATTATTGATAAGACTTGCATAACTTCATTTAATAAATAAGCTTCAAATATAACATGACAACATAGATGAATTTGATAAATAGCGACAACTTCATCTAACTTAATAAGCATCTTTGTAAGATTGTTTTTGCTTAAAAGTTATAAATATTAGTTGTTGTTTTTTTAATTAATTGATATGTGATATAATATGATCTCGAGACGAAAATACATTATTATAATTCAATACTAGTAAAATTCGCTCATAAATAAATTGATTGTACTCGATCCATTCCTTAAATGAGTAAGCATGAACTACAAGAATTATTATGCACCATTAAGAATCAAAATAATTATCAATTGTAACAATCTAAAGTCAATACACAATAATTATCGATTGTAATAAAGGTTTTAATATCAAAAACCAGATCTTTGAAAGGAGTTGGCATATTCAAAGAGCATTTGGGGCAAAAACATTTTAATTTTGTAATTATTAGATTAAGTTAATTGGGTCTTGTAATTCAACAAAAATATTTAAATTGTTTTAATTAATAGAAATGAAGCGTTATATATAATAAAAAATACATGTACTAACCACTTGAAAAAAAGCTTGAAAAAAATATATATAACATAAAAGAAGCCTGGAATCTATTTCTCATTCTACAAAGAAAAAAAGTGATTTAAAATGTGATAATTAAAGAATATTTTATTTTTTTGGAGTTAAAATAGATAAAATCTATCAAATATTTACGAACAAGATGATTACGCATCTCCTATATATATTTTTCTATTGTATTAAAATGAAAAATTGTGATTTGAATTTATTTGGGTATTTGGTATAAAAAAATGGATCAATTAAACTCAACTCGAAAAATAAGAAAAGTAACATGAGTGTATTCAATAAAAAATTTTAAATACACTCTAAAAATTTAGATGTTCAATTATGATTTTATAGATGTATTTAAAATGAAAAACGATAATGCCAGAACAATATATTATTTTATCCAATATTAATTGTATTAAGATGTAATTAATAATTGGAATAAATTGGACATTTCAAATATTTTTATTGAAGTAATAACAAAAATACTTATGATAATATCATTACCTTTAAAAATCTATAAAAAATTAGGTGTATTTAATTACAATTTTGTAAAAAATTTAAAAATCTATGTATTCAAAAAATTGTTGATTTTGAAAGATTTTAAAATTTAATTTTTTTATTATAAATTTTATCAACTTTTTAATTAAAATTATATGTACAAAAATTTATACTAAAATGGAGTTTTCCCAAAAATATATATGTACTAAACTAGAGTTGCTCAAACAATAACAATATCATAGTGTGTCATTTAATTATATTATATTTTTTTCTTATACAAAAGAGATTTGCCCAAAAATATTTATTTGATAAGATTTTGTTATATGTTTTTATGAGTTGCCCATTTCTTTCAATAAATATTAATTTAAATATTTTTTTGGTTAAAATATATCTCACTGGGTATAGGGAGTAGAACAACCGTTACACACCCACACACTACATCCACACACTACGTGTCATCGGTATTGGGTGAGAGCCCAATCTCAGAGAGGAGTGTATCCATCTAAGGCTAGTGAATGGTGGTGGTGAAAGGCTCGATATCGAAGCGCATGCCCTAAGCCTCGAACCCATGTGCTTCGTTGTCCAGCAAAGCCCACAACCCCCGCACAATACATTCAAATAGACTTGCCATCCAAGCTACCCTGTCTAATATTTTTGTTAGATTTTGTTAAATATTTATATGATGTATACGAAGCCACATTTATAAGAGAATAGCTCACATTGTATTTTTCTTTCAACTTTCTCATCACATGTCCACACATTTTGACTTTCTAATCCAATAATGATTTTAATTTATAATTTAAAATTTAAAATTAAATAATTAATTTTATAATTTTTAATTCTCTTATAAAATAATCACAAATATATTTTATAAAAAAAATTTATTTAATAACTTTCCAAAAAAAAAAAAAATCATCTCCAAGTTATTTGGTAATAATTTTTATTTTTTGATTTTTTTCAAAAAAAAAATTAAAAATAAAGAAAACTTTTAGTTATTTTTTATAAACTTGAAACTTTTAATCTTTTTATTCTAATATTTAATTATATAAAAGTTATAAGACTTAATTTACTCTCTAGAAAAAATGCTTGATCAAAAATCAAAAATATGATTAAAAAATCTTTTTTTTTAAGATTTATGAATCATTCCATATTTTAGTAGTGATTCCATAAAAATGTAAAAATTAAAATCAGAAATCGTTATCAAACATACTTGATTGAAAAATCACTTAAAAAAAGCAAAAATTAAGAATTAAAATCATTATAAAAACAAAGCTTTAGTTTTCTCTTGCTTTTCACTATGTTCACATTGTGAAAAAGAAATATTGAATAAAAATAAAAGAGACTGGCATAAATAATGAGTTTTTATCATACCGCATGTGCTATTAAAGTCAGAATTTCACATATTCTCTTAAAAGTTGGAAGGAATGAGTGATGTGAAATTAAAGTCAGAATTTCACATATTCTCTTAAAAGTTGGAAGGAATGAGTGATGTGAAAGTGGAGGCAATATATCTTCTGCAATATGATTTTAGAGAAAAGATAAAAAAGAAAATTATTTTGCCAGTGTAGAGAATGAAGTGATATTCATCAACATAAAGAAAGATAAAATTAAGTCAAACATGCATAGAGATAATGAATGTTATAAATTGGAATACAGAAGTTAAAACCATAAACTAATATAGATTGTATAAATAAATAATAATGAATTACAAAACATAATATATTATAAAAAAAAAATAAACAATACATGAAAATTTAAGTAGATCAACCTTTGATTGAAAGGTTTACTTATTAGCAACCGCATACAAAACAAAATCTACTAATATTCAAATAGAGAATACAAACATTAATATTCAAAAGAAATTACTCACAAATCTCTCTAATAAGACCAAAACTGTAACCAAAAGTAACAACTATTGGAATAATTAATATTTTCTTACAAGATTATTTTAGTATTATCTTCATTGTAAGGTTATTTTAGTCTTTTTCTTTATTTTTCCTTTATAAGTTTAGGTTATATCATTTACAAGACTACTTTTTCATTCTAATAAATCCTAGCATCATTTTTCTCTCATTTTCTCTCTTCTCTTGTCTTTCACTTTAATATTAGATTTGAATAATTATCATGGTAAGAGAGCATGAATTATTGAAGAGACTATAAATTTAGGCACAGTTTCCGGTGATATAATTCACGAGTCCTGTCCTTCGATCAAATAGTTATTTTCTTCTAATTCTGATAGTTTTTGGATATTTTTTGTTCAAACAACAATGTTAGGGTCTTCATATGATTTGGCAATTTGGAAGTTTGGTTTGTTTTCTCAATGACTAGTAATAAAGATGATTCACTACATACAGTCGGTGTGAGGTTAAATGATAAAAATCATTCGTATTGGAGTTATGTGATGAAAAATGTTCTCAAAGTCAAAAGGATGTGAAGTTATGTATCTGGAACTGTAAATAAACCCACAACAGAGAATGATATGCAATTCTGCTAGATACTTAGGAAGTAGATAATTTAAAAGTTATGACTTGGATAAACAATTTTGTTGAACACTCAATAGGCATCCTATTAAGAAAGTATGATATACCAAAAGAAGTTTGGGAACATCTTGCAAGATTATATACACAGTCTAACTTTACAAAGCAATATCAATTAGAACCAGATATTCGAGTTATTGAACAGAAAAACATGAGTATTCAAGAGTTTTATTCAACAATGACAATTCTTTGGGATCAATTAACTCTCATAGAATCAGCAGAACTACGAGCGTGTGCACTTATATTACTCGTAGAGAGGAACATTGCTTGGTTCAATTTTTAATGGCACTTCGTGATAATTTTGAGGGACTTCGTGGTTCCATTTTGCATTATAGCCCACTTCCTTCAGTTGATTCGGTGATTAGTGAGCTTTTGGCTTACGAAATATGCCTTAAGTATCAAGTACGAAAAGGAATTCTCTCAGCATCTAATCCTTCTATTTTTGCAGCTTCTTCTTAACCTCATGCTCACTATGGGAACAAAACTTATGCAAATGTTGGGTTTGATGATTATAACTTTTGTAAAAAAAAGGTGATTGGAAAGCTCAATGTCCTCAGTTGAATCGAACACCATATTAGCATTAATAAAATCATCAATTCAGCCCTTCACAATTTGGCAATCAATCACAACCATGTCCATATTGCCCTCCTCAATTTAACACTGCAGTAATTATACCTCCATCGAAATCCTATGACCTTGGAGCCTCATCCTCTAATTCTACATTGGCTGCTCTGAGTGAGCAGTTTCAAAATTTTATTGATACACAGTCACATGCCATGTCTTCCTCTTCTACAATAGGTTAGTCCTTCTCTAGTTCTTAAGGTATGTCCTCCTCCACTTGAGTTTTAGATTTTTGAGCTTCCCACCATATGTCTCCTAATTCACAATCTTTTATTTGTTTGTCCTACATCATCTGTGTCGGTCATGACTGTGGATGGTATTCCTATGCCATTAGCAAGTGTTGGTTGTATTGTAAATTCTCACTTATCTCTTTGTAATGTTTACTACATTCCTAACTTTCACTAAACCCTATATCTATTGGTCAATTGTGTGATTCTGGTTGTTCAGTTTCTTTTTCCTTTACCTCGTGTCATGTGTAGGATCTACAATCCTAGAAGCTGATTGAGAGAGGTCGTAGGCAGGGGGGATTATATGTTTTGGACAAGATGCGATTACCAGTATTTGCAGTTTCTAGTGTTGATCTTTCTTCATTTCAATTGTTTCATTCGTCTTCTAGTTCTGATTTATGGAATTCACATCTTGGTCATGTTTCAACTTCCAGTTTACGATCCTTAGCTTCTAATGGAGCCTTAGAAAATTTGCAAGCTTATGATAGTTTTTATTGTAGTAGCTGTAAACTTGCAAAATTTTCTGCTTTACCTTTTAATAGAAGTATCTCTTATTTTGTTGGACCTTTTGATTTAGTTCATCCTTATGTGTGGCAACCTTCTCCTATTGTTTCAAAAGGAAGGTCTCAATATTATGTCTCTTTTATTGATGATCACACTCATTTCTATTGGGTCTATCTTATGAAACATCGTTCTAATTTCTTTGATATTTATAATAACTTTTGAGCTCTAGTAAGAACACAACATGTTTTTGTTATTAAGTGTCTTAGATATGATCTAGGTGGTGAATATACTTCCAATAAATTTTGTGATTTGCTTGCTTTATATGGAACTAATCAAAAAAAATTCTTGTATTAATACCTTTGAGCAAAATGATGTTGCTAAAAGGAAACATAGGCACATTATTGAACTTCAGTTCCTAGTGAATTTTGGGGAGAAGCAATTCTTAGTATGGTCAACTTAATCAAGAAGATTCCATCATCTATCACTTTAGGTCTATCTCCTTTTGAAAAACTATATGGACATACTCCTGACTACTCTTCCTTTAGAGTCTTAGGTTCTAGTTGTTTTGTCCTTCTTCCTCATGTAGAACATACAAAATTATCATCATGCTCGACCCTTTGTGTTTTTCTTGGTCATGGTGAGGGGCAAAAGAGATATCATTATTTTGTTCCAACTTCACAAAAACTAAATCTATCTTGTCATATTATCTTTCTCAAGCATATACCTTTCTTTTATATTCTTGGTACTATTCACAACTTGACCAAATCAGATCTTATTCATATTGATCATTTCTCTGACCATATAGATAGTCCTTCTTCACAAGTTCCTCCAACTACAGATTCTGACTCATCTATTGCTCCTATAGTTCCTTTTCCTCGCATGGTTAGTACTGTTAGTTTTAAAGATCCTAGTACATTGTAACTTAACACTTCTAATACTTCCCTTTCTCCTGCAGTTTCTCAAGCTCCTCTTAAGATTGTGGATTCTCTTTGTTCTCCTCAGCGCACTCGTAAGTCTACTACTACTAGATTTTGTTTACTCTTCTTATTCCACTTCTTTGATTTCATTTTTAGCATCTATTCATTGTCTCTTTGAGCCATTATCCTATAAAGTGGTAGTCCTTGATCCCTTTTGGCAGTAGTCTATGGTTGAGGAACTTACTATTTTCCATCAAACAAACACATGGGTCTTGGTACCTTTGCTGCCAGGTAAACGAGCTATTGGATCTCGTTGGGTATGTAAAATTATATTTCATTCTAATGGGTCTATTGAAAGGTACAACTCTCAAGTAGTTGTAAATGGATACACTCAAAAGAGTGGTATTGATTATGAAGAGACTTTTGTCCCTGTTGCAAAAATGACTACAGTTTGCACACTTATTGTACTTGCATATGTTCATAGGTGGTGTATATCTCAGAACGGATGTTAAGAATGCTTTCTTGAATGGTGATTTGTATGAAGAAGTTTACATGGTTACCCTGTCTGGTGTACCTCATAATTATGGAGAAGTTTACAACCATCAGTAAGCCTTATATGACCTTAAACAAGCCCTTCGAGCATGATTTGAGAAATTTTCTACTGTTATTGCCTCTTTTGGGTTTTCTTCTAATGATCATGAGTCTGATGTCTTTGTTTAGTGTATCACTACATGTTGTATTTTGTTTTCTTTATAAGTTGATGATATGATTATTACTAGTGATGTTGATGGGACTACAGTGTTAAAGTCTGAATTAGTCCATCAGTTTTAAATGAAAGATTTGGGTTCTCTATGGTACTTTTTGCGTATTGAAGTTGTCTTCTCTCCAAAATGTTATCTTATCTCTTAACCTAAGTATATTACTGACAATCTTGAGCATGCTTGCCTAACTAATACTAAAATTGTTGAACCCCTTGTGAGCTCAATGTTCAGTATTTTCCTTCTGATGGCACTCCTTTTCAAGGTCCTACCTTATATCAAATTACTGTTGGCAGCTTGGTCTACCTTATTATTACTCATCCAAACATTGCTTATGTTGTTCATATTGTTAGTCTGTTTGTTGCTTCTCCTACCACTGTTCATTGGGCAACTATTCTTCGTATTTTTGCAGTATCTTTGGGGTACTATCTTTTAAAGTCTCTTACTTCCATCCACCTCTTCCTTAGAGCTGGGTGCATACTCTAATGCTAATTATAGTTGTGATGTGATAGATCACAAGCAAGTCACTAGTTTCTATATCTTTTTGTGTGATTCTCTTATTTCTTGGAAGAGCAAGAAAGAAACTGTTCTTTATCAATCTTTTACTGAAACAGAGTATCATGCTATGACATCTACTACCATAGAGATTGTTTGGTTATATTAGTTACTCAAAGATATGGGTTTTTTTCTTTCTCATCCCACTCGTATATATTGTAATAACCAGAGTGTTATCTAGATTACTCACAACTTAATTTTTCATGAACGCACCAAGAATATCTAGTTGGCAAACTCTTGATGCTTCTTGCAGCTGTATCGTGAGTTTAAGGAGGAATATTAGAGTAATTAATATTTTCTTATAAGGTTATTTTAATATTATCTCCATTGTGAGGATACTCTTAGTCTTTGCCTTTAAGTGCTAAGCTTGTATCATTTACAAAACTACTTTTGCATTCTAATAAACCTTAACCTCCTTTTCTTTTTTGTTTCTCTCTTCTCTTGTTTATCACTTTAATGTTAAATTTGATTAATTTTCAATAACAATATATAGACAAATCTTACTAAACATTATTACCTAATAAAAAGAGCAATACCACATCAAATATGATTGAACAAAGCTCTCCACGCTGAACAGGATAACTAATGGTGTAATAAACAAGCTCCAATGAAATAGCTTAACAGGATACTTGCTGCTAATAACTTTGACATAAGTTCAATAGTAGCTCAAAAGCTATATCAATGTAGGCTGACACTCTAAATCTGCAAGTACACGAGTTAGTGTATAAGTAATAGTATTTTTAAGAACAAGAGTTCTCGTCCCTAGGACAATTGAACTAATAGGTATTTGAGTACCAAATTATAATTATACTAAACTATTTAGGATAATGAATAGAAAGGTAAAAATATTAACAAAAATTTAATATTTACACTAATTGATCCGACACACCCACATTAATAAATTAGGCACAAAAGAGTCATAAGAATCTACCATCCCAAGTAATTGCCGAAAAAATTATATAATCAATTGACTCTAACCTAGGCATGCATTCCTCTCTCAAGTAAGCTACACACAGTATAATAATTTAACCTAATGACAATCTCATGCTAATTAAATCACAATACTATTCATTAAGAACGTCAATTATGATCACATGCACAAGAATCGTATCTCTCAGCTTAGAAACTATGAATTCAATTCAACCAAGACAAGCAACTAGATACTTCTCACAAATCAACCTAATTGCCTCTACGATATAATTATTAATTGGATAATTATTTGTAAATAAATCAGATTGAAGAATATAATTTAATTTGTAATCACAATGGAATGGAAGAATAAACTAATTTATTATATAAAAAATACAAGTTCGAGAGGATCCTAACAACGAGTTTAGATTTATAAAATATTCAATAAAATCTCAAAACAATGAGTTAATACAAGAGAATAGATAAAACAAAAAGGGTAGAGAAAGATAAAACCAATATCTGCTGTCACTCCATAAACTAATCTCCACCAATTTTCACCTTGATGGAACTAAACTCCAACCCCTTTAATGTTGAATCCTTCTCTTGATTTGCTTCATTCTCTATATTGCTGCCTTTTTCTCTAAATATTTAGGTTAGTGGTGGAATGTGTGAATGATTTGTTTGGGTTCTTAAGAGTTGTATTTATAGGCCAAGAATTGTAGATGATAAGTAATTGTAGTCTAACTAGGAATCATGGTGCAAATAGAGAACTGGTCCAAATAGGAATGTTGGAAATTTGACACTTTCTCACGCATATGTCAATGCGCTTTGTGGCCCAAAATTGTGTGCACTGCTGCCTAGCCTTCTAAAAACTCCTTCTTACCCACACATTTTACAGCACTAATAACCCTCCATCGGGGCATAAGTGTCTCGGGTTGTCTAGTGATGTGTACACACCGTGGCCCAATATTTCCTCCACTGCAACATTGAGCTCTCGGGTTGAACTGTGTGCAATGCTCACTTTGGCATAAAATGACCACGGTATTGGCACAGACTACTAGACAATTCATGTTTGTCCAGATGCATTGCAGTCCAAAATAGTGCCCCCCATAGCACAATACTTGTTGTGCTGATTATGTCCCTTTTTGCTCATCTTTCCTCCGTTTGCTTCCGTTTCACCTACATGGGCTCAACTAAACATAATTTCAATCATTTAACAATTTTAAGTACAAAATAAAACAAATAGTGAGCTTAGAAGTGACTAATTAACTTTACTTTTGTAGAGTTATCATAGGATATACAACTCTAATTTGGCTTCATATACTCTTTGATATTGGATGATAGAATTCAACTGGTGATATGCAATATTTATAAGCTTGGAATATGTCTTATTTGAAATTCGACATGAGAAATGAATCATAATCAGATAAGGTCTTATTAGTATGTGCACAATTCATATCCATTATAGAGTACCCATTATCTCATATCCTAATTTAATTACCAGTCTTCCATACATTTTAAAGCCAAATATATAACAAAGAAGAAACGGCCGATGATTCTATACATTCATGAATCATCATTTCTTAATGTTCTCTATTTGAAATGGTATGAATAGTTTGATTTAGTAAATAATATTAGAAATTGGTTTCTGCATTTCATTATTATTAATTGTTAAGTACTATTTTTGACTTTGTAGATTTGTCTATTGCTACTTCTTTATTACCTACCTAAACTCTATATATATAATTCACATCTCCTATTATTTACACCATACTTTATAAAAAAATCAATGATTCGTATATAACCTATTAATTACAAGAGATTTACGAGTCTGGACACAACACTTTCAAAAAGGTCTTTCTTAACCACTTAATCAATACAATAGAAATTGTTATAAATGGCCAAAATTGTATTGAATGTATCCATACTCGTATTAAGGATTAATTCCTTAAAAGAAGAGCCGAATTTAATTTGAGATACTTTTTAGTTTCACTCTTTGTGAGGATACTCTTTTTTAGGGAAAAAAAAATTCTTATACAGATACTCCTTTCAGAAAAAAAAAAAAATTTGCACACGTTGACAACTAAATCTATAGAATAAATAGAGATTGTGCACGAACCAAAGGTTCGATCAAGAAGTAGAACACAACGAAATAGAGAGGAAGAAACAATCTGAGTAAATCTATTATTAATGAAAAGCAATCTGAAAACAACTATGTATATACATCAACAAACTCTCTCTTATATGCGGCTATTAGTTAGGCCACATGTATTAACCACAACAAACTATTAACAACTCAAGCACTACTACAATATAGACTACCCACAATAAGCCTCAATAGACTCACTAGTTTGAACAACCCCCCTCAAACTGATGGTGGAGGCAAACAAACAGTTTGGGATGAAGATACAAGAACAAAGCACAAGGTAAGGGCTTAGTAAGAGAATCAGTCACTTGATCAGTAGAGGGAACATAATCAATAACTAGTTGGCCTTGAACAACATGGTCACGAATAAAATGATGATCCACTTCGATATGCTTAGTCCTAGCATGAAACACAGGATTGTGAGCAAGTGCCTTAGCACTCACACTATCTGTAAATAACAAGGGAACATCACATGTAACCTCCAAATCAACCAACAGTGCTTGTAACCAAATAATCTCAGTGAGTGCAATAGCCATGGCCCGATACTCGCTGTCGGTACTACTACAAGACGCTACCTTTAGTTAAAATATAAAGTGGAAAGAAATATAGATATAAAATAGATGAAAGAATCAATGTGGAAGCTAAAACAATAGATAATTAAAGTAGGTTGAGAAGAGAATCAAAAAGTCAAAAAAATATTATAATTCTCATTCATAATAATACTGAAGGATTACATTGATATTTATAAAGATAATAGGGAAACATTAGAATAATTATATAATATCTTAATCATAATAGTTTCTATCACTAATAAGGAAACTAACCATTAATCTAATATTTCAACTCTCCTCCTCAAGTTGAACATAATCTATGTTCAGCTTGGACAATTACAACAGACATAAATAGAAATAAGCAAAAAAAACCTGAAATATATCTGTTAATATTGAACCTCAAAAGTGCTTCTAGTAGTCTTATAAATTGTAAAATAAGTAGTCACTGAACAACCAGAAATAACTAAAAATCATGGGATACATCACTTTGTTGAGAACGTTAACACTGATTGAAAGGCTGGTGTAAGTAGCTATTGGCACAGGTAATAGAAAGACACACTTTAACTTTCCCCCTCAAGTTGGAGCATAAATATCACACATGCCCAACTTGAATAATGAGATATGAAAAATCTTCCAATAATAAAGAGCCTTATTATAGGGCATTAATAATATTCATAGTTGAGATTCGCAGCAGCGGTGGGATTTAGAATTGGTGATGGCTGTGCACGATAGTGGACCGATTGATCTTTCTAAAAAAAATAGCTACGAGGTCATGAGGTTGACATGAACGACGACGATGACAGCGGTGAAAATGGGTGATATTAATAGTCGTGAGGCCGTGAGGTTGACGTGAACAACAACGGTGATAGTTTGCTGAATGACGAGGCCGAAAAAGAAAAGACAAAGTCCTTTTTGATTTTGATACCAAGTTAAAATATAAAACGGAAGGAAATATAGATATAAAATAGATGAAAGAATGAATGTGAAACCTAAAATAATAGATAATCAAAGTAGGTTGAGAAGAGAACTAAAAAGTCAAATAAAGACATTCTAATCTCATTCATAATAATACTGAAGGATTACATTGATATTTATAAAGATAATAAACTAAAATCCTAATCCTAATAGGTAAACAAAACTTCTAAACTAATAGGAAAACATTAGAATAATATCTAATATTCTGATCTCCAGGGAATAAAAGTTATTTATGATGGTTTTTGGAATATTTTAAAAGTGATTTTTTGTCTCAGCTTACCTACTCATAGACGAATAACTAGTAAGACTGGAGTGCAAGGTTTGCACTATGAGGGCTTAATCTTGTGTAGTGCCCTAGGAAAAAGGTTAGAAGCCTTTACCGCAAAGAATAGGAAGACTTGTTTTCTCTACCTCGTTACAAATTTAAATTGACATCGTTAACTAATGATTTCGTGAGGTAACAATTAGGAGAAGTTGAATTTTTCCTTAAGGACTCGTCAGTAGTACTACTCCCACTTTTAATATTTTTTTTCTCTGATTTGCTGTGTGAAGATTCGTTGTTGTTTGTTATCTTTTCCTCATCTTCAGATCCAACAAAACTTCTTCTTTTTTTCTCCTTTTGTACGATCCTCTATTCAACAAAGTTTGTTACCTACATTCACTTATTGATAAGTACGAAATCTCGGAGGGATATGAGTTGTAGTTCGAAAACTTGGTGGGATATGAGATGTTATGAGTATCTATGAGATGAAAGTACTCATTAGAATGAATAGATTATAAAAGCTTAAAATGTATTATTTATTATCGGATATTTGATGGAAATTGCAAAATTTCTAATGTTGAGGCATTGTTCTACGTAAAATGTTAGCAAATCTATTTCTTATTCATTAGCTTGTCCCTTTTGACTATATCTGAGGTCCTCTGGTTGATGGAGTTTATTTTTGATTTCCTTGTTCAGAATTGGCAATGCTGCCTCTTTGTTGGATTTGTTTATCATTCTAGCTGCCGATCATTCTCAAACTTAAGGGCAAACTAATTTGAAATATTGCAATTTGTTTATACATGACCCTTTATGTGCATCGATTTCAAGGTTCTAATTTCTGATCTTCTCTATTCCATGGATGGATGAGCTTAAGCTTGAATAATTTCAAGTTTAGTATTACGATGTTTTCTTAACAGTTGGGATAAGAATGAAATTTATCCATAACTTACAAGACCAATGAAGCGTGAGATAAATTTCAATTTCATTGCTTCCAGTTTTGGGCCATTTCATAGTTTGTCAAATAAGTGGGATAATGATTCAATGTCACTTCTATTCCATGTAGTTGCTATTAAATTATTTATAGTGACTTGAATATGATTCTGTCTTTGTTGAAAAGGACTATGCTGACTAACAAGGCTATTTAATTACATCATTACATGAGTTGCACGGTTCTTAGTAGAACTGTAATTAATGTTATTGAAAAAATAAATAAATAAGATAGAAGTTTTCTATTCGTGTCATGGCTATACTTGGCTGTTATATAAAGTGTTTTGTCTATCAAAAAAATTTTGATCTAATGGGTTATATGCAAATTTATGGTTGCTTTGTTAATATTGACAATATGATTTCCCCTTCTCAAATTTTGCATGCTTCCCTGCTACATATCCTTTGTTTAGTGTATTTGGGCATGTGAATATTGATGTCTTGTTAATTATGATGCAATTGTCTATCAAAACTCTATGTGATATGAACAAAAATGTAGCTATGGCTTATAAGACCAAAACATCTATGAAGCTTTATATTTCAATTTAATAATTTCAAATTTTGAGCACTTGATATTTTATTTTATTATTTATTTTATTTTGTCTTTGGAATTTTGTTAAGTTTCTTATTATCTTTTGGTGAGTATTTTTAGTTTTTTTGTGATTTGTGACTATAATATAGTCACATTAACTTATTTTTGATGCTTTTCAGGAGGTGAAGAACACTTTGAAAATTGTCAAAAGTAAATTCTTGCTGCAAAAGGAAAATAGTTTTAATTTATTTTTCAAAAATTTGGTGCTTAGAATTATTCTTAACTAAAATTTACAAAAGTGATTTTTTTTAATTCAATTGACTACAGCTTTTTGCTTATGAACTACGAAGAATTGAGCTACGAAGCTTAATTAAAACTGTGATACATTTGATAAATTGTTTTGCATGTGACACATTACTTTCTTCTAGTTATGTATAAAACCAATGAGATATACTCTGCAAATTTCTTCTGCTCTCTGAGAAATTGAGAATCTGATTAATATTATGTCTTATAGAGATTGCTCTTTTTCTTATAGCATATTGCTCTTTTTCTTATAGCATAGAAATGATTGATAAATCATGTCAATTGTGATGAGCTTTATGTGCACGCAGGTATTTGTTTGTTGTGGTAGTGTCTTTGAGAATTTACTTGGTAATTTGTTATATATATATATATATATATAATCAAAACAAAGGAATTGAGTAGATAGCTTTTTCAGTAACCTTTCTAAGGCATATTTATTGTTTCATTTTTTCTTCACAAGTTTGGATTATATTCAGAGAAGCATGTTCTTTTAATGGGTTTGATTGTTATCAGAGTGTTTCTTGGTATGGTTCATAATGGTGGCATTGTGCCCTAAAAGTTTGATAGGATGTGGGTTTTCCTTAAAAACTTGGCCATCTTAAACATTTCCTAGAAATTAGAACTTAGGGGAGGTCCTTGGACTCGCCGATGAGTGTCTTAAACTCAGTCTTTATGTATGTCAGTAAGAGAACGTTTGAAAATTGTGGAGAAATTTCAGTCATATCATAACTTTTAATTGTCAACATCTATTTTGATTTTATCCTTGATTAATCACTCCTTTGAATAAACATTTTGAACAAGCATTCTTTTTATCTTTTCTATTATTGAAAGAGTTATTGTATAAATTTAACAGCTAGAGAATACAAAACTTTTTTAGACTCTTCTTTACTCTTTAGTTTACTCAAGAAATATTTTATTATTTATCTAACTGAATTAATAATACTACTTAAGAGTTAACTTGTACGACAATGAATTTTTATTTCCTTTCACTTTTGTGGAATTATATTTCAGATATAATTTTAAAATGATTTGATTTCCTCGATGATTTTCAATGATTTTGAACTACACAAAAATAAGATTTTATGTAGTATATCTTTAAATGTTCTTTAAGATTCGTTCATGGTTTACTTACTCAGTGAACATTTCGAGTAAAGTGTTACTTTCAAAAAAATTGTTGGATTTCTAGAGGTATTAAAATCAAATATCCTGGAACGATATTTTAAGTTTATGATTATTAGTACAAGAAATTTTGAACATGAAATGTGCTTTAAACATCTTATATTATGATAAATGTAATTTATTTTAAATTTCGAGGACGAAATTTATTTTAAGGGGGTAGGATTGTGAGACCCCAATCTCAATTATTATTTTTCAGAAAATACTTTAAATTTATATATTAATTTAGTGTTTTAAATTGTATTTTCTTTAATTAACTTAAATAAATACTTTGGTACTACAAATTTAAATTATAGAAAATTTAAAATGATTTAAAAAAAATAATTTATTTAAGTTTTTATACTAATTTTTAGAAATTTTGAAAACAAATTGTGAATTACCAAATTACCCCTACCCTTTTAAACTTTTCAAAACCAAAGCTAAGGGCAGTTTGGTCATTTTATAAATTAACCCTTTTAAACCCAAGTCTTCCTTCTCCTTCCACGCGAATTCTGGTTGCTCGGGCTCCTCCACGGCGCGCTAAGGGGAGAGAGAGAGAGAGAGAGGGAGGCGCTACTTCAACGTTGTCGTCCTTGCCTCCGCCGCCGTCGCCCTCACCGGCTAGTCTTCCCCCCCCAATGGAGAGCACCACACTCGAAAACAACCAAGCCTGGAAGCTGTTTTACTCGTTCGTCCTTCAGCCGCCGCCAGATCCCATTTCCTCCAACGCGACTTCATCGATGCCGTGCTGATCTCCCGTCGTCCTTCCAATGTGATTCTCTTCGTCATCGTCCTCCTTGCTATTCACCAGCCTCCTTCAGTTTAGTGGTTGGACTCCTTTCAGTTCACTTCTGGTCTGAGGGTTCGAACGATGGTACCAAGAACTAGGGATGAACAGATTGTGTTAGGCCTCTTGCTCGTTATAATGAAACTGAGGTAAGCAAATAAATAAATAATTTTGGTGGCTGGAAGACAAATAAACGCTGAACTTACGCTATACTTATCCTTGCGATCTATTTGTTTGTGTGAAATCAGTTAGAGGTTTCTATTCTTGTTATGGTTATCCTTATCTAGCTATAAGTCAGATTGATGTTGTTAGTTACTCTTAAGCATTGATTTGAAACATGTGTGCTGATAATGATTGAAGAGGGAGATTTTTGTATTAAACTAATCTAGTGATTAATCAATATCTTTGAGTTTAGTTGAGCTCAGTGAATGACATGTTAAGGATATATTGTTATTAAAGCTCTATATAACTGCATAAATTTTTTAGGGAGGAAATGAGCACTTTGCCTTGGATTGCATATGCCGTTATAATTTACAAATCATAAGTTCGTATGTGAATATGTAAATTTACCGGAATGTTAAGTTAGATAATATCGACTTGTTGATCTGTTAGAGTTACATATATGCCAAATTTTGGTTAGAAATGTGGAGTAGAGCTTGAGGTGGAGCTATTTGGATTAGCACACACATTACGTTGCAAAGTGTGTATTATTATGTTTGTAAGCGCTGTCATCATCATGGCATTGACAAGAGTGCTTTATGTGATCATCTAGGTGGATATCTTAGAATGTATGTACCTTTGAAAAGTAGTGTCCAGATGGAAAGCTTGGATGCATAAGAAAGAGATATTTTCGCAAGTTTGAGGGTGAGGTTGGTTTGAGAGCGGACTTTTGAGGTAGGGGTTATTACTCCACTTTTTCTTCATGCATTATTTTTATGAAAATATCATGCATCATTATGGATAATTGAATGACTGAAATTGATGCCATGTTTATAAATATTTTTATAAAAGTGTTGATAAAGATGTTATAATTAACATACCCATTTGGAAATATTTTATTTGTATATATGAGATTATGAAATATGGGAATTAAAATATTTTATATGGCATCTGAATTTTATGTATGCATCATTAAATTATTTTATGGGGAGTATTACCTGTATATGTCTTGCGGAGATATGGTACCTCGGGGCTACTGGATGCAGCAAACCACTTTTCGATGGACTACAGGTACGCATTACATCTCACATGTATCTCGGATTGTCCATACATGGGTCTTCGTATTAGACCACACATGGGCCTCAGAGTTGGACCCCCCATTATGTCTCGGAATTGTCCGTCTTGGGTCTTGGTATTTGTTTCCGTCTATGGGTCTCGGAGTTGGACCGCCCATATGACGAGGACCCTTAAGGCGAGGACCCATGTACGTTGGAGTTGACCAATACATGTGCCATATGTATTTCAGAGTATGACCATACATGGGGTCGGAGGTGAACCCACGTGCATCTCGGAGGTTGACCATGCACGTGCCCGTGTATTTCGGAGTTGACCAATACATATGGATTTAGCATAGCATACATAAGTATTTTATATTAAACATTTCATATTTGATTATGATTGTATGAGCATGCATGGGGTACCTGGAATGTACACTCCACCCGATTACGGAAGTGAGGAAGTACAGGTATGCCCGGGTTTAAAAATAAAATGTCCCCATTATTGATATACTGATAATTTATTACTGGACATGCATGAAATATTTTTAAATGTAGCATGCATCATTGATTTCATTGAAAATTGTGCATGGGGTATTCTCCTACTGAGCTAGTTGTAGCTCACCCCATTTTCCCTTTCTCTTTTCAGATTAGATAATGGTCTTTTTTTTTCATAATTGTTGTGACTTGACGGGAGGTGCGTACTTGCAAGGAGTTCAATGAAAAGGTTTTTCCTTTTCCCTCATTACTTTAATTAGTTATTCTGTATATTGAGTAGACGGGCTGAGATCAATCTGATTTATTATAAAATCAAATATTCGTTATTATTTGGTTTATAAGTTTTTTTTTTTTGAAGGTTTTATTGTGTTTTTATAAATATTAATTTATTTCATGGGTACCCAAATTATATTTAATTGATTTGTTTCATTTTAAATTGATATTTTATAATTAATAATCTAAACTAATAATTTTCTTTTAAATTTTATCTATTTTCTTAAATTTTTCACGTACTCAATTTTGGGGCGTGATAAATATCCTAATCATAATAGTTTCAAACACTAACAAGGAAACTAACAATTAATCTAATATTTCAACTCTTTTTGCTTAGAAGATTTCCATGACACCAAACAACCCCCAAAAAATACACAAAATGCACCAGTACTACATCGATCATCAGAACAAATGGCATAATCAGCTCCACAATATTCCAATAAATCCAACACATCAGAATTAATAAAGGTTAAACCATAATGAATTGTACCTTTTAGGTACCGAAAAAAACGTTTGAGAGCAAACCAGTGACTGTTAGTAGGAATAGCCATAAATTGGCACAACTTATTCACTGCAAAAATATATATCCCATTTAGTTAAGGTGAGATATTGCAAAGAACCCACCAGCTTTCTATAAGTTATTGCATCAGCCAAAATAGCACCATCAAACTTAAACAAGAATAAAACTTGAGTGCATTGGAGTAGAAAATGGCTTAGAGTCCAATAAACAAGAAGAATCAAGTAACTCTCTAATATACTTATGTTAAGAAAGATGAATGTAGTCATCAAAGTAACAAACTTCCATCTCCAAAAAGTAATGTAACAAACCCAAGTCCTTCAAAGCAAACTTGACATTTAAATCATGAATAAGCTGATCAACCATATCTGCATTAGAGTCAGTTAGTAAGATGTCATCCACATAAACCAAGATAATAAGAAAATAAGTAGCAGATGATCAAATAAACAATGAACTGTCAGACTTGGAATTGCAAAACCCTATGACCACCAACCAAGAACACTACTTTTGGTACCAAGCCCTTGGGGATTGTTTGAGACCATACAAAGCCTTTTTAAGATGATAAACTAAGCCAGTACCATCCTCAAATCCAAGAGGTTGAGTCATATATACATTTTCAACCAAATCTCCATTAAAAAATGCATTGTTAACATCAATTTGTTCAATTTTCCAACCTCTAAAAAGAGCCAAACTAATCACAACTCTTATAGTAGTTGTTTTAAAAAAAGGACTAAATATTTCTGTAAAAACAACTCCAAATTGCTTCAAGAATCCTCTCACCACCAACCTGGAGTTGTACTTGTCTAAGGCCCCATTAGCAAGTAGCTTAACTTTGAAAACCCACTTACAAGTAATGGGTTGAAGATCCTCAAGCAACACTACCAACTCCCATGTATCATAGCAATGAGATCATCAATCTCTTGTTGCATGGCTTTCTTCGTTTCAGGCACCTTAATACTAGCCTAATAATTTCTAGGTTCGGAAAGAATTAATGGTGAAACCACTGTAGACACAAGCACCTTAGGCTTAAAAACCCCAGCTTTAGAATGGGTAACCATACTATAAGTATTAGAAGCAACAGTAGGAAGGTCAAGCAAAGAAATATCAGATTAAACAAAAATATTTGTGTTATCAGATGAAGAAAAAGAAGTATCACTAGTTGGTGAATATAATATTAATTCATTACCAGCTAGTGAACACTAGGGTACACTTGTAGCCATTGGAAAAGAGTAAGACAATGAGCCATTACTAGTTGAAAGAGAGCCATTACTAGTTGAAAGAGAGCCATTAAAAGGTTAGGGCTAACTAGAGCCAAAAGTAGCATGGGACTGAACCAAAAAAGGACTATTATTTTCAACAAGTTGACTGAGGCTTACATATGTAGTAGCTGGTATACCGGTCCCAAGTACTGAGAAGAGGACAACACTGGCACAGTAGTAATAGGTACCAAACCAGGCACCACTGACTGAGACACATCACCCTTAGAAAAAGGAAAAGTACACTCATTGAAAATAACATGTCTACTAGCCACAACTTTACCAATCTGCCTATCCAAACACAAGTAGCCCCGAACAAATTCACAAGTAGTAGATCTTGGTTCCAACTTATGACTATTGTATGCTCTCATGCAAGGGAAGCACTCACATCCAAAAACTTTGAGATGGGAATAATCTGGTGGTTTGAGAAACAATACTTCATAAAGAAACAAACCAAACAAAACTATAGTCAAAAGTCTACTTAGTAAGTAGGCAGCAGCTTGCATAGTAAATGACCAAAATCCAATAGGCATATGAGCAGTAAATAGTAAAGCCAACCACACTCCACAATTTGTTCATGCCGACATTCCACCACACCATTTTGTTCCCATGTGTGAGGACATGTCAACCTATGAACCATACCTTCTTTCTGCAATTCAGTCATTAAAGGCTTAAACTCAATACCACCATCAGTCTATATACTATATAGCCTTTAATTTCGCATCAAACTGTCTCTTTACCATACTCTTGAACAAACGAATATAGAGTGAGTTTGATCCATGGAATGGAAACAAAACACCCAAGTAAAATGTGAATGATCATCCACAATTGATAAAAAATAACGATCATTGGATGAAACATGCCTAGAAGCAGTCCATAAATCCAAGTACAACAAATCAAAAACCTAAGCTACCCTTGTGTGAGAAGAAACAAATGGTTATTTATGTGACTTGGCAAGCTGAGAATGATAACAAATCTTGTCTTTTATACTACCACTACTAGAAATAAGACTCGCAGGTTCATACCTTTTGAGAGCACTTCTAAAAGTAGCATGAGAAGGATGACCCAACCTTCCATGCCAAGTATCAAGGAAGCATGAAAACCATCAACACACTTACTTGAGACACCAGATTGCTCATAACTCTCCACTTTATATAGACCATGAGAACTAGGTCCTTGAAGATTCACCTCCTTGGAAATCAAATCCTTTACACAAAAACCATATCGATCAAATTCCACATAAACACTATTATTTGTTCATAGCTGATTAACAGAAAGAAGATTGATAGTAGCATCAAGAGTATGTAAAAAAATTTCTAAAGAAAGAGCACAACCATTAGGAGCAAGTAAACAACCAGAACCAATATTAGAGATAGAGATCTTCTCACCATTGCCAAGGAGGACTCCCTCAAAGCCAAGAAAAGGAGAATATTGAGTCAATTGATCAGCATAAGAAGTGATATGGTGACTACCACCAGTATCCAAAATCCAAGAACAACTTGAGTCAAACTGATCCTCTTGAGAACCTTGAGCCATCGTATTCGATGGAGATGGAGTTTTTACTATGAGTAAATCCAAAAGAAGGAAACAAGATTGAGTAGTGTGGCCGATCTTTTCACAGACTTGACAAGTTGGTTTTTCTCTAAAAGGTTTCTTGAACTACTGATTACCACCTTGACCATTAGAAGCATTTGACACCTGCCTCTGCTGATCTTGAAACCTCAACTTCATAAACTCCTTGAGATTCCACCTAGGCTTTTGATCATAGAATTGTTTCGTTCAAACCACTACAATTCTTGTTGTTGAAACAGGCAGTGTTAGATTGGAACACTTGTTCATGTCACTATGACTTTGTTTATGAAGCATTCTCTCACATCCCTCAAGATAGCTTTGTACAACATTAATGGAGGGTCTCACATCCCTCATCTTAATGTTTCTCACAAATGAATTGTACCGAGGTCCTAGACCCCCAAGAACATAAAGCAACAAATCTTTATCACTTACAGGTTCACCCACCAAAGCCAAAAATCCTGCAATAGTTTTGACTTTTAAGAAATATTATGCAAAACTTAAACATTCCTTGCACAAATCTTGTAGTTGTTCACGAAGTTCCATAACCTGGTACTGAACATCAGTTGAATAGGATTCTTCAAGAGCAATCCATTTCTCACGAGCTATCAAACTGCTACTCAAATACCCAAGCATACATGAAAAAACTGTGCAATAAATCCAACCTTTAATAATGGAATTTAATCTATTCCAATTTAAGAAAGTAGGATTTAGAGAGGCAGAATTAGCAATATATTTTGGTGGACACACTAAAGAACCATACAAGATACCTTCCAACCTATATGTTATGACATATGTCATGCTTTGATCCTTCCAAACCATGTAATTGTGATCATCTAGTTTCACAGACAAATTAACATTCATTGGTAGGGAGGAAGACAAGCCTTGAGCTAGCATATCAATCATGCTTGAACCAACAAACTGAGACCCAAATGCAGAAGTTTGAGGCAAGAAACTTGGTGGCGATGCCGACAGCTAAGGTACCCCAGGAGGAGCGATAGGTGATTGAGAGTGTGACCGAGCAACAACCTCTCTGTAACTCGCCATATCCCACAAAAAATTTCTAATACCATACATGAACCAAACGTTCAATCCAGAAGTAGAACACAACGAAATAGAGAGGAAGAAACAATATGAGGAAATCTATTATTAGTGAAAAGCCATATGAAAACAATTATGTATATACATCAACAAACTCTCTATTATATGTGGCTATTAGTTAGGCCATGTGTATTAACTACAACAAGCTATTAACAACACAAGCACTTCTACAATACAAACTTCCCACAATAAGTCTCAATAGACTCACTTGTTTCAACAGATTGTTTATCATAAACTCATACAAATATGTCATTGGTGTATTTTTGCATGTAATGGAGCAAGCTTACAAAGTATTAGCATGCTTCATGTGGTACAATACTGAGTTAAGTCATATGAATGCTCTATGAAGTCTTTCACCATCTAAGCATATATTTTTAATGTTTCTCCAAGCAACTAGCAAAACAGCATATGAAATTAAGAATGCATCACTACTAGGCTTACAACATAAAACAGAAGTAACTGTGCAGAAGTTTTCATTTTTTACAATTTAAGGCATTTGATTTTAAGCTTTAAAATAATTTAGTAAACATTCACATCATCACCTTCCTCGCATCTTCTTCTACATTGACTTCTACTTCATTCGGGTCACTTTTCTCTTCTCCTCCTCCTCATTTTCATCATCATTGTCACCAAAATCATCTCGGTATCTCTTACCGCTAGTAGTTGGTTTTGAAGTATCTCCACTAATCATGAGACCGCATTTCTCTAATTCATGTCTATATAACATGTGAACTCTGCTCTTTTTAATAAGATCACTTTCGGTCCTCTGTCCTTTATAATAATAAAAGTGAAAAGTGGCATGGTCGAACTTGTTGCAGTTTTCATAATGCTAGTTCTAGTATTCTTCACTACTTTTGTCTTGCAAGCCGGAAGTAAGACTATAAATAAAAACACAATCTATATTTTCTTTTATAGGAGGAAAACAACATTCGACCAATAGTACCCTGGATTTTATGCCAAAAAGGTTGTGCCTAGAATACATTCATCTTCAATTTCATAGACACGATTGCTCCCTTTTAACAATGCATAATGCAAAACCTAGGAAGTTGGGGTCACGCCAATTTGGAGGAAGGTCGATGGTTATTAAAGATCGACAATTATTCTAATAAGTCATCCATTTTGGTACCTCATTTCCACTCTAATGCATTTGTACCTTGGTACATGGTTGATACTTCTACATTGTGAATTTAATCATGACTATTAAAATTAATTACAAAAATTGCCAAAAACCTACTTCATTCATAGATTAGGTTCTAAATACTGGAAATAAATCATTATAAAATAAAAAGCAAACAAGTATAACAAATAAAAAGCATGGGAGGGAACAAAAGACAAGGCTCTTTAGGTGTACACCTCGATAACATTGTTGTATGCAATGTTTTTACTCTTGTTTCGGCCCAAAGAAAACCTTGTTCTAACTTAGGAATTTTTCTAGTTTGGTGCTTCACATGAGACAAAACTTCTCAAGAGACGTCAACCTATGAATGCTGATTGGAAGACTCTTAAGCCTTGAGCAGTTACTCAAATCCAATTCCACAAGACTTGAAAGGCACTCTATAGAGGAGGGCACCATTTCTATGGATGTGTTGTGCATCATTAACTCTCTTAAATTTATTAAATGCTTCAATTTCTTGAGAGGTCCTAGGTGATTTATGTTTGAACTCTATAGCTTTTTGCAACCATTAAGGTTCAGCGAAGTAATCTTGCATTATTTTTTAAAAGATAAAGGCAACTCACATAAACTTTCATAGCCTACCAAGTTGACAACTTTAAGATTCATATTAAATAGTAAATAAAGAACCAATTATCCTATTATATACTACAAAGACCGAATAGAAAATTATGATACAAATTATGTTATGATATAGCATAAACAAAATGAAAAAAGTTGTTTGACACGTAAGGCCTGACATGACTAATCAAGTTTTAAGAAACATACAAGTTTTTTTTTTCCTTCTTTTTAATTTGTTTGGGTATACAATCCTTGTCATTAACAATTTGATACATGTTTATGAACTTTCATCTCTTAGGCTAATATTGAATCCCATTCAAGCTAACTGCATGAAAGCAGCCCAACATAATTCAACCCAAACTTTAAAAAAAATACATAAGCTTAAGACAAATTCATTTCATACATCAAAAGTAGCTATCAAAATTTAACCACAAGGCTTTACATGATACAATTGTCTAGATTACACAACTAAAATTTGGTATTAGTTTATAAACTCAAAGTAGTCGAAACAAAGGACAATTCCATACAACTATAAATTTTCCTTGAAAATATACATTTTTTAGAAGAAGAAAAAAAATGGCACATGTTGACAACTAAATCTATAGAACAAATGGCGATTTTTTATCATAAACTCATGCAGATATGTCATTGGTGTATTTCTACATGTAACAAAGCACGCTTATAAAGTATTTACATGCTTCATATGGTACCATACAGAGTGCAATCATATAAATGCTCTGTGGAGTCTTTCACTATCCAAGCAACTAGTAAAATGGCTAATAAAATTAAGAATGCATCACTACTAGGCTTACAGCATAAAACAGAAGTAACTATGCAGAAGCTTTTAGTTTCTACAATTTAAGGCTTCTGATTTGAAGCATTAAAATAATTTATTAAACATTCATATCATTTCAAGGCTATAGGTTTTTCTTAACCTATTATCTAGAGGTTGCAGCATCCTTTAGGGAAAAACAACCTCTGTACTTCATCTTCACCTTCCTCACATCTTCTTTTACATTTACTTAGACTTCATCTGAGTCGTTTTCCTCTTATCCTACTCCTCATTTTCATCATTGTTGTCATCAAAATCATCTCGGCATCTCTTGCTACTGGTAGTTGGTTTTGAAGTATCTCCATTATTCATGAGACCGCATTTCTTTGTTTCATGTCTATACAACATGTGAACTCCGCACTTTTTAATGAGATCACTTTTGTTCCTATGTCCTTTATAATAATAAAAGCAAAATTTGGCCTGGTTGACCCTTTTGCTCCCTATCTGGTGGAACATGTATGCTTCTTTACTTTTTTCATGCAAGTACTGAGTAACACTATAAAAAAACACACTATCCATATTTTCTTTTCTTGGTAAAAAACAGCATTCGATCAACAATACCCTCGATTTTATGTCAAAGACGTTGCTGAAAGAGATTGTGCATAGAATGTGTTCATCTTCAATTTCATAAACATGACTGTTTCCTTTAACAATGCATAATACAAAACCCAAGAAGTTGGGGTAAAGCCAATCTGGAGGAAGGTCAATGGTTATTGAAGATCCCCAATTATTCTGGTAGGTCATCCACTCTGGTATCTCATTTCCACTCCAACGCATTTGTACGGTACTTGGTTGATAATTCTGCACGATGAATTTAACTAGATTATTAAAATTAATTAAAAAATAAATCCAAAAACCAACTTCTTATATAGATTGGGTTTTGAATACTGGAAATAAATCATTATAAAATAAAAGGCAAACAAGTATAACCAATAAAAAGCATGGGAGGGAACAGAGGATGTGCCTCTTTGGGTATGTTCCTCAAAATTTTTGCTCTTGCCTCGGCCCATAGAAAACTCTGTTCTAACTTGGGGCAATTATCCACTTCAAAATTCTCTCTATCAAAGTTATTGAATGCACAACTGCGTGCATCAAATTGTACTAGATTTAGTAGAAGCTCTGATATAGACATAATGGCTTTGCAAACTTCAACGTCTAAACCAAAGGGCAAGCTTGGTAACTTTTCAAGATTTAAGAAGCTCGTCACTGAAAATTTCTTGAGACAATTTAAACGTAAAATGCAATTAGGAATAGATTGAAGGTTGATGCACCCAAATAGGTCAAGATTATGAAGTCCAACTAGTTTTCCAAATGACATGGAAAGCTCTTTAATCCCTGTGCCATTTAAGTTTAGATACTTTAAAGATTCCATGGGCTCCAAAATATTTGGGAATGTTTCTAGTTTGATGCACCATGAGAGAAACAAATTCTCAAGAGATGTCAACCTATGAATATTGGTTGGAAGACTCTTAAGCCTTGAGTAGTTGCTCAAATCCAATTCCACAAGACTTGAAAGGCACTCTATAGAGGAGGGCACTATCTCTATAGATGCATTTCTCATCCTTAACTTTCTTAGGCTTGTTAAATGCTTCAAATTTCTGAGAGATCCCAAGTGATTTATGTTTAAACTCCATAGCTTTTTGCAACCATTTAGGTTCAAAGAAGTAATCTTGCATACTTTTTTAAAAGATATAGGCAACTCACATAAACTTTCACAGCCTTCTAAATTGACAACTTTAAGATTCCTAGCTTTAGATAGGCCTGATATTTCAATCAATTTTGTGGAGTAACTCAAGTCGACCTTTCTCAATTTAACAAGAAGCTGCAACACATGAGATAGAAATGAACAAATTAGAGAAGTGAATTCATGAACTTCGTGAACAATTTCAATATTATCTAGAAAAATGAATCACTTGTACATCTTTCAAAATAATTTTTCCACTTAACCACAACAAACTATTAACAACTCATGCACTACTACAATACAAACTACCCACAATAAATCTCAATAGACTCATTGATTTCATATTGTTTGTCATAAACTCATACAGATATGTCATTGGTATATTTCTGCATGTAACAGAGCAAGCTTACAAAGTATTTATATGCTTCATGTGTTACAATACTGAGTGCAATCATATGAATGCTCTATGAAGTATTTCAACATTTAAGCATATATTTTTAATGTTTCTCTAAGCAACTAGCAAAACAGCACATGAAATGAAGAATGCATCACTACTAGACTTACAACATAAAATAGAAGTAATTGTGCATAAGTTTTCATTTTCAATAATTTAAGGCCTTTGATTTGAAGCATTAAAATAATTCAGTAAACATTCGCATCATCACCTTCCTCACATCTTCTTCAACATTGACTTCTACTTCATCTGAGTCATTTTTCTCTTCTTCTCCTCCTCATTTCATCATCATTGTCATCAAAATCATCTCGGTATTTCTTACCGCTAGTAGTTGGTTTTGAAGTATCTCTACTAATCATGAGACCGCATTTCTCTACTTCATGTTTATATAACATGTGAACTCTGCACTTTTTAACAAGATTACTTTCTCTCCTTTTTCCTTTATAATAATAAAAGTGGAAAGTGGCATGGTCGAACTTGTTGCAGTTTTCACATTGATAGTTCTAGTATGCTTCATTACAAAGTCTTGTAACCTAGAAGTAAGACTATAAATCAAAACAAAATCTATATTTTCTTTTCTAGGAGAAAAACAACATTCAACCAATAGTACCCTCGATTTTATGCCAAAAATGTTGCTAAAAAAGGTTGTCCATAGAATGTATTCATCTTCAATTTCATAAATGCGATTTATCCCTTTTGACAATGCATAATGCAAAACCTAGGAAGTTGGGGTCACGCCAATTTGGAGGAAGGTCGATGGTTATTGAAGATCCACAATTATTTTGATAAATCATCCATTTTGGTACCTCATTTCCACTCCAACTCATTTATACCTCGGTACATGATTGATACTTCTACACGATGAATTTAGTCTTGACTATTGAAATTAATTTAAAAAAAGATCCAAAAACCTACTTTATTCATAGATTGGGTTCTAAGTACTAGAAATAAATATTATAAAATAAAAAGCAAACAAGTATAACAAATAAAAAGCATGTAAGGGAACAGAAGACATGCCTCTTTGAGTGTATTCCTTGATAAAATTGTTGTACGCAATGTTTTTACTCTTGTTTTGGCCCAAAGAAAACCTTGTTAACTTAGGAATTTTTCTAGTTTGGTGCATCACATGAGATAAAACTTCTGAAGAGATGTCAACCTATGAATTCTAGTTGGAAGACTCTTAAGCCTTGAGCAGTTCTCAAATCCAATTCCTCAAGACTTGAAAGGAACTCTATAGAGGAAGGCACCATTTCTATGGATGTGTTGTGCATCATTAACTCTCTTAAGTTTGTTAAATGCTTCAAATTCTTGAGAGGTCCCAAGTGATTTATGTTCGAACTCTATAGCTTTTTACAAACATTAAGGTCCAGCGAAGTAATCTTGCATACTTTTTAAAAAGATATAGGCTACTCACATAAATTTTCATAACCTACCAAATTGACAACTTTAAAGATTCATATAAATAGTAAATACAGAACGAATAATCCTATTATGTACTACAAAGACTGAACAAACAATTATGATACAAATTATGGTATGAAACAGCAAAAACAAAATAAAAAAAGTTGTTTGACACATAAGGCCTGACATGACTAATCAAGTTTCAAGAAACTTAAAAGTTTTTTTCCGTTCTTTTTAATATGTTTGGGTATGCAATCCATTTCGTTAATAATTTGATACATGTTTATGAATTTTCATCTCTGAGGCCAATATTGAATCCCATTCCGGTTAACTACATGAAAGCGGCCCAACATAATTCAACCCAAACTTTAAAAAAATGCATAAGCTTAAGACAAATTTATTTCATACATCAAAAGCAATTATCAAAATTTAACCACAAGGCTTTACATGATACAATTGTCTAGATCACACAACTAAAATCTGGTATTAGTTTATAAATTCATAGTAGCCAAAACAAAGGACAATTCCATACAAATATAAATTTTCCTTGAAAAGATACTCTTTTCAGTAGGAAGAAAATGACACATGTTGACAACTAAATCTATAGAACAAATGGTGATTTTTTATCATAAACTCATGCAAATATGTCATTGGTGTATTTCTGCATGAAATAGAGGAAGCTTAGAAAGTATTTACATGCTTCCTATGGTACCATATAGAGTGCAATCATATAAATGCTCTATGGAGTCTTTCACTATCTAGCATATGTTTTTAAAGATTCTCCAAGCAAGTAGCAAAATAGCCTATGAAATTAAGAATGCATCATTGCTAGGCTTACAGCATAAAATAGAAGTAACTATGTAGAAGTTTTCATTTTCTACAGTTTAAGGCTTCTGATTTGAAACATTAAAATAACTTATTAAACATTCACATTATTTCAAGGCTATAGGTTTTTCTTAACCTATAATCTGTAGGTTGCAGCATCACTTGGGGAAAAACAACCTCTATACTTCATCTTCACCTTCCTCACATCTTCTTTTACATTTACTTATACTTCATTTGAGTTATTTTCCTCTTATCTACCTCCTCATTTTCATCATTTTTGTCACCAAAATCATCTCGGCATCTCTTGCTGCTAGTATTTGGTTTTGAAGTACCTCCATTATTCACGAGACCACATTTCTTTGTTTCATGTCTAGACATAAAGTGAACTCCACACTTTTTAATGAGATCACTTTTTCTCATATTTCCTTTATAATAGTTAAAGTGGAAAGTGGCCTGGTTGAATTTTTTGGTCCTTTTCAAAAGCTTGTTCCAGTATTCTTCAGTATTACCTTGGTCTTGCAAGCTGAGAGTAACACTATACAAAAAAACACTATCTATATTTTCTTTTCTAGGAGAAAAACAGCATTCGATCAACACTACACTAGATTTTATGCCAAAATCGTTGTTGAAAAAGCTTGTGCATAGAATGTGTTCATCTTCAATTTCATAAACATGATTGCTCCCTTTAACTATGCATAATGCAAAACCCAAGAAGTTGTGGTCAAACCAATTTGGAGGAAGGTCAATGGTTATTGAAGATCCCCAATTGTTATGATAGGTCATCCACTTTGGTATCTCATTTCCACTCCAACGCATTTGTACATCGGTACATGGTTGATAATTCAGCACGATGAATTTAGCCTAGATTATTAAAATTAGTTAAAAAAATAAATCCAAAAACCTACTTCATATATAGATTGGGTTTTGAATACTGGAAATAAATCATTATAAAATAAAAGGGAAACAAGTATAACCAATAAAAAGCATGAGAGGGAACAAAGGACATGCCTCTTTGCGTGTGATCCTCAAAGTATTTCCTCTTGCCTTGGCCCATTGAAAACTCTGTTCTAACTTGGGGCAATTATCCACTTCAAAAGTCTTTCTATCAAAGTCATTGAATGCACAACTGCGTGCATCAAATCGTATTAGACTTAGTGGAAGGTCTGATATAGACATAATGGCTTTGCAATCTTCAACGTCTAAATATTCCAAACCAAAGGACAAGCTTGGTAACTTTTCAAGATTTAAGAAGCCCGTCATAGAAAATATCTTGAGACAATTTAAACGTAAAAGGCAGTTAGCAATAGATTGAAGTTTTAAGCACCCATATAGGTGAAGATTATGAAGTCCAACTAGTTTTTCAAACGACATGGAAAGCTCTTTAATCCCTGAGCCACTTAAGTTTAGATTCTTTAAAGATTCCATGGGCTCCAAAATTTCTGGGAATTTTTTGAGTTTGGTGCACCATATGAGATACAAATTCTCAAGAGATGTCAACCTATGAATGTTGGTTGGAAGACTCTTAAGCCTTGAGCAGTTGCTCAAATCCAATTCCACCAAACTTGAAAGGCACTCTATGAAGGATGGCACTATCTCTATAGATGCATTTCTTATGCTTAACTTTCTTAGGCTTGTTAAATGCTTCAAACTTCTGAGAGATCCCAAGGGATTTATGTTTGAACTCCATAGCTTTTTGCAACCATTTAGGTTCAAAGAAAAAATCTTGCATCCTCTTTTAAAAGATATAGGCAACTCACATAAGCTTTCACAGCCTTCTAAATTAACAACTTTAAGATTCCTAGCTTTAGAGAGGCCTGATATTTCAATCAAATTTGTTGAGTAACTCAAATCGACCTTTCTCAATTTAACAAGAAGCTACAACACATGAGATAGAAATGAACAAATTAGAGAAGTGAATTCATAAACTTCATGAACAATTTCAGTATTATCTAGAAAAATGAATCACTTGTACATCTTTCAAAATAATTTTGCCACATAGCAATAGTGTAATTAAGTGCAAATTTAATGTGTATTGTTATTTCTAAAATTTGGTATCACATTACCAAAACATACCTGGACTCCAAAACAAAGTCGCTTGAGCAAACTGTGAGGCATTATGAGTTCCACAAGATTTATTGGATTAAACATTCTCGGCATCTTATTGGATTTGTATCCAACCCAGTGGAGATATACAAGCTCACTAGGAAGAGTAACAAGACATTCAGGCAAGTTAACTTTGTAGTTGAAATGACTTAGTTTCACATTATAAAGATAACAAAAGGGTCATAAATCTTGAGAAATCTTAATTTGGACACTTTGGAAAAGCATGTTTTGCTCAAGACTAATTTTTTACTCCGATAATTATTTAGGATAATGCCTCGAATTGTTGTAGCTCCCTGACAAGAAAGAGCAAAATACAATTATTTGCACATACACATCAAATTATGTTCCTGGGATTTCTTACCTAAAAAGAGTGAAAGAGATTAAATATTAAACTTTTCCTTGACAAACTATATTAGTACTATATCCAACTTAATGTTTATTGTTCCATCAAGGAATTAAACTTAATTTTGTAAATAAATTTAAATAAAATGACCACGTGGAATTTGTTTTGAACTTTGTTTTAACAAATTAAAACTCAGTTAAGACATAAAATTTAATTTACCATGTAAAAATTTTATTATACAAACAACTAGTTAAAAATTTATTACCAGGTTATCTTGCAATAGTACATCTTGGACATCATCCATCCTAAACATCCTTTTACCCTTTCCATGCTTTTCAGTATTTTCTTGAAGAGCAATCTTGTGGGCCATTCCACACACTAAATCATGCATCTGTAGGATGTCGTTTTGATCAATAGATATAAGAGATCTTTTTCTCAAAACACTAATTCCTAAATTTGCATAGAGTTCACAAGCGTCCAATATTTCTCCAACAGAGTCTCTGTTCTCTCCAACAAAAAAACATGCAATATCAAGAAATATGTCCTTCTCCATTTGATCTAATCCATCGTAACTTATTCTCAACACTGCATCAATTTCATCTTTAGAGTAGTCCTTTAATTTTTTCAATGCACTATACCAATCTTCTATGCGTAGGTCACAAAGGAAGGAGCCCAATATTATAAGTGCTAATGGAATGCCTTTAGCATAAAGCACCGCCTCAAGTAATACCACCTCAAACTCTTTTGAAGGCTTGCCTCCATTGAAAGCATACAAAAGAAAAAGTTGTTGAGATTCATCCAAATCTAATTCGGGAAGGGTATAAGTGTGGTTAGCTTTTGCAAGCACCTCCTGATTTCTAGTTGTCACAATTATTCTGCTTCCAGAACCAACCATACCATGCTTAACCATACCTGACAAATATGTCATTTGCCTAATATCATCGACATCATCAAGAACAATGAGGGCTTTTAAGTAACGAAGCCTCTCCCGACCAAACTTTGGAATATTTTCATTGAATAATTGAGAATAAAATTTATTTTCCAAATAATTTTGGCCTTGTTTCTCCAGAGTTTCTCTTACATTTAGAAGAAAACAATGCACATGGAACTGTGACTTGAGTCAGTCATATAGAACACGAGCAAAAGTTGTCTTGCCTAAACCACCCATACCCCAAACACCTATGAGGAGTACGTCTTTATTATCCATGCATAATAATGATTTCAATTGCTCAAAGCGTGTATCAATTCCAATTAGATGCTCTACATCACAATTATCAAAAGATGTACGTTCCAATTTCTTCAAAATATCGTCAACAATTTTCTTGATTAACATTGACTCAGGCCTTGCATGAATGAGTAAATTAATCACATTAAGTCCAAATGCTTCTAGTGTAGGAATTTTATGTTAAAACATAATAGCCTTTTGACTAAAATGTATAATATTTTAATTTTTAAAGACCCTTTGTGACACATTAGTCACCTTACTTGAAATTCATACGTATTTGTCATCTTAGTTCTTAACAAATGGTATACTTAAGTCATTTTAGTTACATGAATAAGGTGACCAAAGTGTATAACTTGTTAAGACTAATGTAATAAATGTGTATCAATTTCAAGTAAAGTCATTAATGTATCCAATATATAAAAGATAAGTAACTAATGGAACACTTTTCCCTATTTTTTATTTCTATATACAAAACCAGTATTGGACCCATGTGCACAGATTAGTTGGTGATTTAAATTTGATAAGTATACAATAGTGTTAATTGTCAGTAATAATTTTATCCCTCCATGTTGTTAATTTTATAAAATAAAAGAAAAGGGAATTTTAAATATAATTTTCTTGCTTTTGTTACATTAAGGTAAAAAGTTTATATTAAAATTTGTTATAAATGTTCACGGAAATACTCCTAAAACAAATAATTATTTAATTTGTTACTAGTGAAGAACAAATATAAAATAATAATTATTTTATAAGCAATGTGATAACTTGAGATAATGATATATAATCTAAATACGAGTGATTTGATAAGATATTGATATAACTTACTTAACTTCATTAAATAAATAAGCTTCAAATATAATTGGACAACATAGATGAACTTGATACAATAGACTTGGTCGAGCTTAATAAGTATTTTTGTAAGATTGTTTTTTCTTAAAAGTAATTTAAATTACTTGACTTTTTTTTAATAGATATGTAATATATTATGATCTCAATACGAAACTACATTAATATAATTCAATACAAATAAAATTCTCTCAAAAATGAATTGATTGTATCTGATTCATTTATTAAATGAGTAAACATGAACTACATTAATTATTATACACCATTAAGAATCAAAATAATTATTGATAATTAACGGTGTAAAGCCAATACATAATAAAGCTACTATTATAATTATTCATAAAATGTGTGCAAGACAAATGACATAAGGTATAAAAGTAAGTAATTAAAACAAGGGTATAGTTGTAAATTTAGGATGTTATGAGAGCTAACAAATTTTTTTTAAGTATACTATTAACAAAAATCTTAAGGACATATTTAGCTGCATAACTAGAAAACAATTTTTTTTTTTTTATTTTTAAGTTATTAGTTTGTTTAAAACTACGTGTTCTAAAAAACTGAAAAAGTAAGAACAACAAAAAATGTGTTTTCACCGTTTTGAAAAAAAAAAAAATTGACGCGGAGCGTAACTCACGTATGTTGACTATTGTTTGTAATAGTTAAGTAATAGACTATTTATTATGGTACATTTTCTTAGCTAACAGCTTTATTTTTTTAATTCCCTTATGGTATATTATTCCAATTTCAAGGTTCGTGCTAGTACAATAAATTTATAATTTTATATATATCTAGAGTTTGAATCTTTGTCTTACATATTATGATAATCTTTAATCTTAATGGAGAAAATCATAACTTTACTATGTGTAACAATGTTAAACTACATTTTCACTGTTGTCAGGGTAGGAAAAAAATGTTGGCTTGGGTCTGCTAAGGCTCTACATTTAAAAAAAAAAATTTGATTCGATAGTTGATTGTATTATTTTACATTTATCAATAAATACCGAGTGCTTTTAAATTTTTTGAAATATATCTTTTTCCTGTTTATCTTGATAATAGTTTACTGAATTTACTATGGTTTTTTACTTATTTTGTATTTAATATTTATAACAAAATATCAAAGACATAACTAATAATTAATTTGACTAAATGTATCAAGACATTAATTTTTCTTGTACGTATTTGAAGTCAAATTGAATCATGTTAATAAAAATATATATATATTGTATTTCTTTTTGACTGCATATATAGAACAAATTAACATTTTTCGTATATTATTACTTTGATCACTTTGGTAGTTTATTGATTTCAGACATTACTTAATATTCCTTAAAAAATAATTAGGCAAAATAACAAAACTAACGCCCCTTAAAATTTCTAATAATAAAATTAGCACCTATTGTGTTCAAATTTATATTTTCACAATTAAAAAAATGATATATGTCATTTTTCTCTGAACACTCATCCAATTAGAATTGAACGACAATAATTTAGACCCGTTCAATATTGAACGTTCAATTTGTTGGGGTGCTAGTTTTGTTATTATAAATTTTAGGGATATTATTTTTGGTAATTTCCCAAATAATTACTTAACGTATCTAATTTAATAAAATGTGTATAAGCATTTAAGTTAGCTAAGAAGACTAATTTTAAAATAAAAATATTATTGTATGAAAACTATTTTTAAGAATAATTAGACAAACATCTTGACTATTATATTTTTTGTTTTTGTTCTTAAGAACAATTTTTAAAAACAATATATGGCCAAACAATGCATTGTTTTTGAAAATTATTTTTTAATAATGATTTGAAAACAGCTTTTAAGAATTATTTTTATGGCCAAACAGTAGTATTTTTTTTCTGGTTTCTTTTTTTTTGCTGCCGGAGAAGTTCACTTAGATTTAGTCCAAGTAAATTTTGGCATGTTTCTGTTATGGTTTGTTGTTAAGAAAGTAAACATTACAAGCCATCAAACATAAATATTTGTTGAAAATTAATTTATCACATTTTTAATTAAAAGAGTCAAGCTTAAATGAAGATCACAATAAATCTAAAAATATTGTAAGAAAAAATTTAATTATTAACCTACAGATCTATTATTATTGTTACGGAAATATTGATAAATTTTTAATTTAAATGTTTATATTTTATCAAAAAATTTATTTTATCTATAAAAAAAATTAATTATTTGAATAATTGTAACCACAAATAATTCCTCATAGATAAAACAATAGTTTAAGAGACTGTTGAGACTTACTCGGATGAGTAGGATTGAGTACGATGACTCCCATATACATCAGCTGCATTTTTCAAAGCCTTCCTCCACGTATTCATCTTGTCATCATTGTGATATTTGCAGAGCTTATCAAAACCATCTCCAAAATTACCATTTTGCCACCTTACAGAAGACGGATCTATGTGGTAAAAAATGGGTATAACAACCAGACCATTATTATCCATGCAATGCATAATATGCAAGAGTTCGTCCAAACACCATGATGAAGAACCATAGTTTTCTGAGAAAATAATGACGGCAATCTTTGAATATTCTGTGGTCTCTCTTAAAATTGGGAAAATTTCTCGCCCGCTTTCAAGATCTTCACGATCATAAAATGTTTTTATCCCTTTATCAAGTAATGCATAATAAAGATAACTGGTAAAAGTTAATCGTGTGTCTTTTCCATAAAAATTGAGAAAAACATGGCATTTCAAAGGTAATTGAATAGTGGAAGAAGAAGCCATTATGCTCAATGTAATGTTATGCAAGCAATGAGAGAATTAAGAAAATTACCCTCAATTTATAGATGGACTAATGAGTCCGGTGTAGAAACAGCTATATCATGACTATTTCTTTGGTAGACTTTGACAGATTGATAGTGATAAATTTAAAATCTTTTTATTGTTATTATCATAAATAATTTCATTTTAAAAAATCTCAAATTTTTATTATAACGACAACACACACACATATATATAATACTTTAATTTTTTAATATTTATTAACTTAAATTTATTAAATCTTAAAAACAAAAATATAAATAAAATGTTCGAGACATTATCCATTGGGCATCAAGCGAGAAGAGATAAAAAAAAATAACAGCTAAATATCTGGTTTAAATTTTAAATTATTTTCTTCACTTTTTATCAAAACTGAAATACAAAACTCAAATCAATATTGTAGATTTGTTTTTAAAAAAAATTACAATAAATTTATTTTATTACCAAATAAACAAAAAGAATGAAGAAACAACTTCATGACTCTAGAAGAAATACCAATCAAACTATTGCATAATCATCATTCCTTGCAATAATAGGAAGCAAACATAATTTTTTGATATTAAAATCAGATCTTTGAATCAAAGGCTATAGAGAGCATTGCAAATAAAATATCTAAACTAGATGTAATAAAAAAAGCAATATGTATTTACTCATAATTATTAAAAAAGCATTTGGGCAAAATATTTTAATTTTTTAATTATTAGATTAAGTTAATTTTGTCCCGTAATTCAACAAAAATATTTAAACCTATTTAATTAACATAAACGAAGCTTTATATATAATGAAAAATATATATATTTATTAACCACTTGCCAATTAATTAAGAATAACTTAATAATTTCAACTTATAATAATTAAAAAAATTTGAAAAGTATTCATACATAACAAAAAAAAGAAGCCTGAAATCTCTTTCTGATGCTACAAAGAAAAAAATGGAATTAAAAATGTGATAATGAAAAATAATAGGATAGCTCTTTTTTATTTTTATTTTTTGAGCAAAAATGGTAAAATCTATCTAATATTTATGAATAAGAAGATTACACATCTCTTACATGTATTTTTCTATCATATTTAAATAAAAAATAATGATTTGAATTTATTTATGTATTTTGCAACAACAACAAAAATTTAGATCAATTAAACCCAACCCAAAAACAAAAAACTAACATGAGTATATTTAATTGAGATTTTTAATGATTTTTATGTGGTTTTAAAATTTAGGTGTATTTAATTAAGATTTTTAAAGACTTTAATAGTTTAGAGGTATTCAATTATGATTTTATGGATGTATTTAAAAACAGATGATAATATTGCCACAACCCAATTTGTTATTGCTACAATAGTAATTTATTAATTGCCACATTATCCAATATTAATGGCATTAAGAAGTAATTAATATTAGGGATAAAATGGATATTTTTTATACTTTTATTGTGGTGAAAACAAAAATATTTTTGGAAATAAAACAATTCTTAAGTAGAATATAACTCTAATGAATTAATTATTAATGAATCTTCATAATTTATATTATTATTTGTTTCTCGAAAGTGAAATACAAAACTCAAACAATCTTGTAGATTTGTTTTTAACAAAATTACAATAAATTTATTTTATTTCCAAATAAACAAAAATAATATTGAAGAAACAACTTCATGAATATAAAAGAAATACCAATCAAACTTATGCTGCATAATCATCATTCCTTGCAATAATGGGAAGCAAACATAATTTTTTGATATTAAAATCAGATCATTGAATCAAAGGGTATAGAAAGCATTGCAAATAAAATATCTAAACTAGATGTAATAAACAAAGCATTATGCATATACTGATAATTATTAAAGTAGCATTTGGGGCAAAAATATTTTAGTTTTGTAATTATTAGATTAAGTTAAATAGGTTTCATAATTCAACAAAAATATTTAAACCTGTTTAATTTACAGAAATGAAGCGTTATATATGATAAAAAATATATTTATTAATCATTTACCTAATTAATTAATAATAATTTAATAATTTTACGCTATAATAATTAAAAAAAATTGAAAATAATACATAAATATATATATAAATAAAAAGCCTGGAATCTTTTTTTGATGCTATAATGAAATAGTATGATAGGTTTTTTTTTTTTTTTGAGCTAAAATGGATAAAATCTATTTAATATTTATGAATTAAAATATTATACATCTCCTACATTTATTTTTCTATCGTAATAAAAAATTATGATTTAAATTTATTTAGGTATTTTGTAAAAAAAGAATGGATGAATTAAACCCAACCCAAAAAACAGCAAACTAACATGAGTGTATTTAATTGAGATTTTTAATAATTTTTATATGATTTTAAAATTTAGGTATATTCAATTAAGATTTTTAAAGACTCTAAAATTTTAGAAGTATTCAATTATAATTTTATAGATGTATTTAAAAATAGATGACAATATTACCACAAATTAATTTATTACTGTCACAACAATAATTTAGTAGTAATCACTTCATCCAATATTAATGACATGAATATGTAATTAATATTAGGGATAAAATGAATATTTTAGGTACGTTATTGTGGTAATAACAAAAATACTTTTGGCAATATTATTACCTTCCAAAAATCTATCAAAATTTAAGTGTACTTAATTACAATTTAGTAAAAAAATTTAAAATTATATATATATATATATATATATATATATATATATTAAAAAAAAATTAATTTTAAAACTTGAAAGATATTTATAAATTTTTAGTTAAAATTATATTTAAAAAAATCTCTACTAAAATAGAGTTGACCAAACAATAATAATAACATAGTGTGTCATTTAATTATATTATATTTCTTTCTTATATAAAAGTGGGTTGCTTAAAAACATTTATTTGATAAAATTTTGTTAAATGTTTTTGTGAGTTGTCCGTTTCTTTCAAATAATATATATATATATATATATTATTTGATGTTTTTGTTAGATTTTGTTAAATTTTTATATGATGTATATGAAGCCACGTTTATAAGAGAATAGCTCAGAGTGTCTTTTCCTCTTTAATTTTCTCCTCACATGTCCACACATTTTGACTTACTAGTTTTTTTGATCCCCACTTTCTTAATTTTCGCTTGCCCCTTTTCAATATGTACACATTGTGAAAAAGAAATATTAAATATAAATAATATAAATTGAAAGAGACCGGCGTAAAGTATTGGTTTTTATTAATACCTAGTGCTAATGAAGTCAAAATTAAGTTAGAATTTCACGACTGCAATATTAGTTCAAAAGATATATCAATGTAGGCTACCACATATACGACTCTAACGTCGCTACATATATTCTTTGATATTGGATGATAGAATACGGTTCTTGATATGCATTATATATATATGCTTGTATATGTCTTAATTGCAATTCAACTTGAGAAATGAATCACAATCAGATAAGGACTTAGTCACCTACACGTGATTTGAACAATTGATATCCACTAAAGAGCACTCATTATCTCGTATCATAATTTAATTACAAGTATTTGTTACATTTTAAAGCCAAATATATAACAAAGAAGAAATGGCCAATGATTCTATATATTTATGAATCTTCACCTCTTGAAGTTCTCTCTCTTTTTAATTCAACAATCTTAAGATGCATTATTTAAAATTGTATGAATTGTTTGAAGTACGTTAAAGACACTCTTTTATATACACTTCTTTGTATACTCTTATACTTCTTCATTTGACATGTGTCATTGAACTTTAAAAAACCGTATTTTTCACTTTAAGTTCTTTTTATAATAAATATTATCTTTTGGTATTCCTCTTTTCTTAAATTATCTTGTGCAATAAAAAAAACCTACCATGTAATTATCTTTAAATTTTAGGTCTTTTTTTATAATTATCTTGAGTTATGATTTATTATTTTTTATTAAATAATTAATTTTGTGACTTTTTTTTATTTTGTAAACAATAGTCACAATTATATTTGATATAATTAGTATTTTTTCAAGAAAAAAATCAAAAATTACTTAAAAGTTTTTGTAGTAATGCATTATATTTTCTGATTTGTTTTTCATGAACTTCAAAAATTGCGAAATTTTTTGTTTTCATTTAAAATTTTAAGCTTTGAATCATTTTCTAAGAATATTTATACATATAAAAATCATAAGACTTGATTTATTACCTAAAAAATGTTTGAAGAAAATTGAAAAAAATAGAAATTTGTTCAATTTCTTTTTTTAAAAGATTTATGAATTATTCCATATTTTGATTGTGATTTCTAAAAAATAAGAAAATGAAAATAAAAAATTGTTATAAAATATATCTGATTAAAAAATGACTTAAACAATAAGGAATTAAAATTCTTATTAAACACATATTTAAATTTTAAGATGAGTTATTCATTACTCTTGAAGTATATTCCCTACTAACTTATTTTATTAATATTACATTTTATTGATATAAAGTACTAGATAATTACATACTCTAATAGTGTGATGCCTCGAAATTTCAAGGATGTGATTATAAAGAATTAAATGATAAGTAAAACACAAGATCAAATAAGACAAGAACATGACAAGTCATAAAGAAATTTAATAATTAATAAATATGAATGAAGACTTGTAACAATAAAAATATAAATAGGACACTACGAAGAGGTCCGAATAAATAAAATAAATTCATCAAATATTCACATGAGGACGATCAACAGATTAACCTGTAGAGTCAATGAAGATTAAAGAGAATACATTGAGTACAAATAAGGGCAATATTTGAGCTTATCTTGTTAAATATCAATAGAGAAGAGATAAATGAGTTCTTGGGATTTGACCAAACTCAAAGTCTCAAAAGGAAAAACAATATAAATGAAAATCGCTTTCAAGAAATCAAATTAAAAAAAATTAAATCAAAGAAAGGTTGTATGAGAATTTATATGATTCTCTAATTATCTCAAACTTGCCACAAGCTACCTACTGTTTGTCGTCTAAAAAGATAGTAAATAAAGAATGAGCTTTTGCCCAATAAAATTACTTCAATATATAAATTTAAACAATCATTATTATTAATAAGACCAAATACATATATAATCATGAAATGAATATATATTTAATTACTTAAATAATTTTATCTAAATATGAACACTTTGTTCTAACATTTGACTTTAATTAAACCGTTTGTAAGATAATCAAAGTTCCTAAAATTCCATTTTAAAAGTAAACCAAATAATTCATCGGGTGAGAATAAATATTTCTTTCAACTTGTAAATTTCAAATCACCAAGGTAAGCCATTCAAGTAGAAAATCAATATGAAAAACATAAATGCATGTAGCTTTGGTTCCACATTCTATGTCCTAGAACGAGATGTCCCGTGTCCCAAGAGTATGGCTGTCATAGTCATTATCATATGTCCTAGGATAGATTATCCTTTGTCCCTAGATGTAGTCTCGTGTCCTAGGATTATGCACAAACCTTGAGGTACAACACTCGGCCTTATCACATTAATCTCAAATAAAAGACATAATATAGTGGTTATTTGCATCTAATAATAAAAATGATAAAAATAAGATTTTTTTTTGTATCTTATACAGAATAAAAATTTTATTTTTGTACTCTCTACAAAATATAGATTGAAGACACATTCATGTAATAAAGGCCTAATATAATCAAATTACAATAATTTTTCCTGTAACATGCACAAAATAAAAATATTCTCTCTGTTTCATGTACAAAATCTTGAGTCTATTCATTTATTGCATTAAGACATTTAGAATTTCTTTATTATGATTTCTAGATTTTTTTATAGCATGTACATAATGAAAATGTACTTATGTACCATGTACAGAATTTTGCGTTCAAATTTAGAATTTCTTTGCTATGATTTCCAAGTTTTTCTCTAGCATGTACAAAAAGAAAAAGTTATTTCTATACCATATACAAAATCTTGTGTTCATAAATTATTGCTTTTAGACATTAATAATTTCTTTGTTATGATTTATAGATTTTTTTTATCTAAATGTACATAATGAAAATATTATTTATGTACCATAGAATCTTCGGTTCATATTTAGAATTTCTTTGTTATGATTTTCTAGATTTTTCTATAATATGTACGTAATAAAAAATATATTTTATGTACCATACAATTTTTATCCTTTTTCCTATTAAATATATACAACTCCTATATATGTCTTCAACTCCATTGATCGTAGGCACATACATAAAAAAAAAAACTCGCCCCAACATTTACAGAATACATAATACAATACAACAAATTTGCAACACTTCAACCAGAATTTAGAAGTATTTATTCACATATCAATGTTACACATATAATTTTAATCCATCACACTTTTAAAACTCATGTTGCAAAGTAAATATTAAACTTATCAAAATTTTGAAAAAACTTCAACGGACATTATTTATTAACAAATATATTTATACAACCAAAATTCACATATATACCATTTAATATGTTTAAATAATATGTATAAACAAATTGGAGTAACTTAAAAATAGCCCACTTGAATTCCGACTCCTATCACAAAGTTTTCCATCTCAGGTGCCACAAAAGTTTTAATTCTTATTGGTCAATATTTCATATGGTTAATATTTTCACATGCTACTACAACTTTTTTTAATAGAGGGCTTTTGCTATATTTGAAAGTAAATTGTTAATAGCTTTGTTTTTTTTTTTTTTTGGTTAATGAAAATAGGCTTAAAGCCTATTGACTGGTAGGCTTGTTGAAGTAGAAGAAGTTATACAGATATTAGAGGCTTCTTCCAATTTCCTATGAAAAGCCATATTTACTATATTGTGTGCTCTGATGTTCAGGTGTCTTGAATCTCTCTAGCTGAAAATATTGAGAAAACATCAAGATGTGTTTGTAGTTCCTTTATGAATGCAGTAGCTAATGATGATATTGCATCCCATTTGTTCTCCATTAAAGATTCTATAACAAATTTAGCATCCCCTTCAATATAAATAGCTTTGTTTCGAAATTGCATCCCATGAAAAATATCAGGTTGTATAGCTAGAGTTTCAGCAGTATCAATATTGGCTGTAAGAATGCTTTGTTTCCATAGCTAGAGTTTTAGCAATATCAATATTGGCTGGAAGAATGCTTTGTTTTCGAGTATCATTGATATGACCATTAGAGTCTAATATAACAAAGCCTATTATAGCATGACCTTGTTGCCAAGGTGCATCAAAATTGTACTTCAAAGCATTGGGTTTTGAATAGTGGAAATAAATAATTATAAAATAAAAGCAAACAAGTGTAATATAAACAATAAAAAGAACGAGAAGGAATAGAGAAAATGCCTCTTGTTTGGGTATATTCCTTGATAAAATTGTGCAATGCAATGTTTTTACTCTTGCCTCAACCCATAGAATACCTTGTTCTAACTTGGGCAATAGAACAATTTAAACTTCGTTGGTGCAAGGATTAGTGGTTTAGTTAAGCTGCATATTGTTTTCAGTGACGTGCAACTTTGTGCATTAAGAATTTGTAGATTTGGTGGAAGCTTTGACATAGAACTAAGAGCTTTGCAATCATCAGCAACTAAAACTTGCAAACCAATGGGCATGTGTGGTAAGTTTTCAAGATTTAAGTAGCCTTTTACAAAAAAGTGCTCAAGATATTTTAAATGTAAAATGTAGTCAGGGATGAACCGAAGATTTAAGTACTAGCTAAGGTCAAGATAAAAAAGTGAAACTAGATTTTCAATTGTAGATGATGTATTTTTACATGTAACATAACAAGCTTACAAAGTATTTACATGCTTTCGGTTGTACCATCCTGAGAGAAGTCGTATAAATGCTCTATGGAGTCTTTCAGTATCTAAGCATATGTTTTTAATATTTCTTCAAGCAATTAGCATAATAGCACATGAAATTAAGAATGCTTGCAACATAAAACAAAAGTAACTGTGCAAAAGTTTTCATCTTCTACAGTTTAAGGATTATGATTTGTAGCATTAAAATAGTTTAGTAAACATTCACATCACTTCAAGGCTATAGGTTTTTTTTAAACCTATAATCTAGTGGTTGCAGTAGCATTTAGGAAAAAATAGCCTTTGTACTTCATCTTCACCTTCACCTTCCTCACATTTTCTTATGCATTGACTTCTACTCCATCTCGATTGTTTTCCTCTTCTTCTCCTCCTTATTGTCGTCATCAAAATCAAATCGACATCTCTTACCGCTAGTAGTTGGGTTTGAAGTATTGCCACTAATCTTGAGACCGCATTTCTCTACTTCATGGCTATACAACATGTGAACTCCATACTTTTTAATGAGGTCACTTTGGCTCCTATGTCCCTTATAATAATCAAAGCAAAAAGTGGCATGTTTGGACTATTTGCACATTTCACAGTGCCAATTCCAGTATGCTTCATTACTTTTGTCTTGCAAACCGGAAGTAATACTATTAAAAAAAAACACCATCCATATTTTTTCTAGGAACAAAACAACGTTCAACCAACAATACCCTTGATTTTATGCCAAAGACATTGTTGAAAAAGGCTGTAATTGCTTCCTCTAACAATGCAGAATTCAAAACTCAAGAAGGTTGGGTCATGCCAATTTGGAGGAAGGTCGTTATTAAAGATCCCCAATTATTTTGATAGGTCATCCACTCAAGTATCTCATTTCCACTCCAATGCATTTGTACATCAATACAAGGTTGATACTTCTGCATGATGAATTTATTCTTGATTATTGAAATTAATTATAAAAAAAATCCAAAAACCTATATCATATATTGGGTTATGAATACTAGAAATAAATCATTATAACATGAAAAGCAAACAAGTATAACCAATAAAAAGCATGGGAGGGAATAGAGGACATGCATGCCACATTGGGTGTGTTTCTCGATAGAATTGTTCGACACAATGTTTTTAATCTTCCCTCTGCCCATAAAAAAACCTTGTTCTAACTTGGGGAAATTGTCCACTTCAAAACTCTCTATATCCAATGATGTGCAATTTCATGCATCAAATCACATTACATTTGGTGGAAGCTTTGATATAAACCTAATGGCTTTGCAATCCTCAGCTCCTAAATATTGCAAACCAAGGGACAAGCTTGATAAATTTCAAGATTTAAGAAGCACGTCACCCTAAATTCCTTGAGACAATTTAAATGTAAAATATAGTCAGGAATAAATTGAAGGTTTGAGTACTCAATAAGGACAAGACTATGAAGTTCAACTAGTTTTTCAATTGACATGCAAAGCTCTTTAATCCTTGTGCCAGATAAGTTTAGTTCCTTAAAAGATTCCATGGGCTTCAAAGTTTATGAAAATTTTTCTAGTTTGATGCACCATATGAGATAAAACTTCTCAAGAGACTTCAACCTATGAATACTATTGAGTTTTAAGGAGCTGCTCAAATCCAATCCCACAAAACTTGAAAGACACTGAGGAGGGCACTATTTATATAGATGCATATATATATATATATATATATCCTCACTCGATTATATTTCAATAAGCTCTTCTCAACTTCTAATGGGATTAAACGTAATATGACTTTGATTTATTGTTTTTTATCAATAATATGACTTTGATGTTAAATATAGTATATTTAACTTCTTAACAGTACATATTCATATTTCTTAACAGTACAATAATATGACTTTGCTTTCTCAAACTTTGATGGTAAATATAGTTTAAATTAGTGCCAGGCAGCAATGTATGTTTTTTACCAATATCAATCTTATTTGAGCCGAATCAAATTTAAAGATTTTTAATATCAAAACCGCTCAATGAAGTAAAAAATCAAATTAATCTAAAATTGAATAAATTAAATTTTTTTCAGGTCAGATATAGTCTGATATCTTGAGCTTGAAACTTACCAATGAATTATTATATCATACATAATAACACAACATAGAACCTTAGAATACAAATGGTTGTGTAAATGTTTTTTTTTTTCTCCTCCAAATAGTATAGATGAGGTCCTTTGTATAAAAAAAAAAAAAAAAACTAAAATAGTTACATTTAGTTTATATCTATTTATAGCTTATGACTTTCATGTACCATGTACGGTGGTGTGATAGAATTGAGTTTTCTCTACGTCGGACATGTTAAAAAATATTAAAAGCTAAACAACTCTAAGTATCAAATTCTGACTACTTCACATAAAGATTTCTAAATTAAAAAAAAAAAAAAAAAAACCTAATATTTTAAACCTTAAATTTATTGAGTGTTATACTTAAGTTTTTTTTTTTTTTCTTTTTTATCTCACTTACGTCCTCCATCATAATAACTTTGAAAACTTAAATATAACAAATTAGCCACACTAAAGTTCATAAGCTTGTAATTTAGGACTTTTACGTTATAACGTAATAGTTTTTCGACAAAAGTGTTCATTTTTTTTTTTTTAATTTTTGAAGACCCTTTATGACACATTTTAAAGAACGAGAACATTAAACGGTATTTATTTAGCCAAATATATATAAGAATAAAATGTTATATATCTATGTATTTTTTTAGGTCCATATTTAGTTTTTGATATGTCATGAACATAAGGTATTTTATTTCTACATAAAAAACAAGTATTGGATCTATGTGCATAATTGATTATTTAAATTTATAAATATATAATAGTGCTAATTATTAGCCGTCGTTTCTTATTTTTTATTTTATAAAATAAAAGAAAAAAATTAAAATATTATTTTTCATGCTTTTATTGTAACAAGGTGAAAAGTTAGATATTAAAATTTTGTAAAATGTTTTACCATAATACTCTCAAAACAAATAATTATTTGATTTGTTACTTTATTAAAGAATAAATATACCTTAATACTTATTTTGGGAGCAATATGTGTGTGATAACTTGAAATAGTGACGTACAATACATTATCTGACACATTATTGACAAGATTTGCCTAACATTATTTATATAAACAGGTCAAATACAATACTATGGCATGTTAACATAGATAAACTTGACATAATAAATATTGCGTAATTAATTTTAATAAATATTTTTTTATAAATAATTAATGTATGTTATGTTGACTATTTTTTTAATTGATATGTGAGATAACATAATTTCAACACAAAAATACATGATTATAATTCAATACAAATAAAATATGCTCAATAAATTGATCATATCAGTTCAAATGAGTAAGTATAAACCATGAACCATTAAGAATCAAAATAATTATCAATTATGACAATATAAAGCCAATGTACAATAAAGTTATTACTACAATTATTTGTAAAAAATATATTTATTATTATAAGGTATTTTGGTATTCATTGGAGTTAAAAATCTAAAAAATAAAAATAAAAGTGCGTAATGCATATGACCTAAGGCTGCAAAATTATGTAATTAAAACAAGGGTATATTTGGTAAGATGCAAGGTGAAGAAGTAATAAGGGCATGGTTGTAAATTTAGGTTGTTATACATTTTGAAGCTTTCTTTTTAATATATAGATATCTAGTATCTACTCCTAATTTTAGTGATTGAAAAACCTTAGTACTTTTTTTCTTTTTCTTATAGGCTGTTTTTGTTATGATTTTAAAAGTTTTTTTATAGATCTAAATCTAAATAGGATATTATTGTTTAAAGTTTCATTGTGGTCGTTCAAAAGGTAAAGATCACAATGATCAATGTTTATTAAAAATTTATCATATTTTTAATTATAAGAGCCACACTTAAATGAAAATTACCATAAGCCTAACTAGAAAGAATGTACTCAGGGACCTACAAATTTATTGTTATTGTGACTATTCTTATCATGATTTGATATATTTTTAATTCTTCATAGGGGTGAATAAAAAAATACAGAACCAAACCAACCCACTCAATCCAATCCAACCCAACTCAATCCAGAAAAATTGGTTTTTAAGTTTTATTGGTTTGGTTCGGTTCTTCATAATAAAAAACCTATTAATATTGGGTTGGTTTGATTTTTATTTATTAAAATCTTAAAAAAATCGAACCAACCCATATATATATATATATTCAAATATTTATATAATCATTACAATTTAATTTATTTAATTCATAGTTGATACTTAGTTTTTCTATTTTTGTAGACATGTTTGAAAAATAACATACTTTAATAAACTCAATGGCGAGTTGGCGACATCAATGATTTTAATATAATATTTATGTTTTATTAATGTATTAGAATATGGGAGCTTGGAACATGTTTGAAATTTTATTTTATTTTTATGTTTTTTCTTGGATAATTTAAATATTTTATTCTATTCTCTATTTTGTAATATACTGTAGTCTATATGTACTAAAGATTTGAATTTATATGCTTTGATTTGTTATTTGTTGCTAATTAGTTATATTAATGAGGACAACCTTTTTTATTTTCGACAATATTTTAGAAAAATTTGTCTTCTACTTTGTTAGTGAAAGATAAACAAGTTTTGTCCATTTTTGTCATTACAGTTTGAATATTTAAACGGAATTCGTGCAAGCATTTCTCTACCAGGTATTCTCATTTATTTTATATTTTATTCACGTGATACACTAATTTAATATTATTTAATTATTTATCCATTATAAATTTATAATTACATTATCTTTCATATTTTTGTCGGTAGAGTTTTCATTGCATGAATAACATTGGTGAACAATATTATTGGATCTGAAAGTTAGTAAATTTTGTCAGGTATGTGATTACTATTCTTTATTGCTTATTTGTCTTAATTTTAAAATTTTCTTGCACTTTGTATTTGATATGAATAATGGTATTAAATAAGTGATAGATATCTATATTTTTAAATTTAGGTATTATAATAAAATTAAATTAAAAATGTTAGAAATTATATATAATACAAGAGTTTTAAAAAAATTTAATAAACAAAATTCATTATCGTAAAAAGAGGAAGAAATTTCCTTTAACCAACCCAAACCAAACCAAAAAATTTGGTTCGGGTTGGATTAGTTTTTCAAATTTTTTTGTTCAGTTCGGTTCTTGTTTTTAAAAAACCGATCATATTAAATTGGTTCCAATTTTAATCTAAACTTAAACTAACCCGTATTTATTCACCCCTAATTGTTCATATATGATATGGTTGTACGATGACTTCTAAATATATTAGTCGCATCTTTCAAAGCTTTCTTCGACATATCCATCTGGTCTTTGTCATGATATTTTTTGAGCTTATCAAAACCATCTCCAAAATTACCCTTTTGCCACCTAACAGTAGGTGGATCTATGTGATAAAAAAATAAGTATAACAAATAGATTATTGTTATCCTTGTAATGCATAATATGCAATAGTTTATCTAAACATCGTGATAGAGTGCCATAATTTTCTGAGAAAATAATAACAATAATTTCTGAATCCTGTATGTCCCTAAATAAAGTTGAGGAAATTTTTCTGCCACTCTCAAGATCTTGGGGATCAAAAAATATTTGTATGTCTTTATCAAGTAATGCATAATAAAAATAATTGGTAAAAATGAATGGTGTGTTTTACTCATAGAAAGTGAGAAAAACACTGTACTTCGGAGGTTGAAAGGTAGAAGAATCCATTATGCTCATATGAGAAAATTACACTAATAAGACCGGTGCAGAAATAGCTATTTCCTGGATATTTCTTTTGTGACTATGACAAATTGACTGTGGCAATTTCCTGGCAATTTCTTCTACTTCCTTTCAATTAAAGTGTGGAGTACAATCCTCACCGACATATACATAACACGAATAAGAAGGTTATAGCACCAAAGTTAAATTATGAAGCGAAAATAATTGTATAAAAATAATCAAAATAGGTAGAGAGGAGAATAAAAAAATTAAAGAGAGACATCTTATTCTCATTCATATAAAATTGAAAGATTACACTGATATTTATAGCGATAATAAACTAGAATCCTAATCCTAATATAACTCTAAATAAAACTCCTAAACTAATAGAGAAACATTATAATAATTATCTAATATCTAATAGATAATATTAAATTATTTCAACACTCCCCCTCAAGCTGAACATAATTTATGTTCAGATTGGATAAAATAAGTAAAAATAAGCAAAAACGTTGGCCGGTTGACCTTTCTAGAAAACGACAACAGGTCGGTTGATCTTTCTAGAAAATGCGGCTACGATGACGACACATGACGGTAGTCCGGTTGACCATTCTAGAAAACGACGATACGTCAGTTGAACATTCTAGAAAATGCGGCTACGATGACGACATACGACGGTAGGCCGGTTGACCATTCTAGAAAACGACGGTGGGTCGTTGATCATTCTAGAAAACGCGGCTACGAAGTCGTAAGGTTGACAAGAAGACAGTCTTTAACTCTCTCCCACAAATTGGAGCATCAGTATCCAACATGCCCAACTTGAATAGTGAGGTTAAATTGAGACTAATACCATCAGTCGTGAATCCTTGAAGGCAACTGTGGTGAAAACAGGTCGATACTAACAGTCGTGAAATTGACAAACGACATTGTGACAAAGAACAACGTTGATGGGCCGTGGTTGAAGACGATTGCTGCTAAACTGAGATGGCAGACAATAGTGATGGAGATGACAGTGGGATATATGTATGACAGATGATGCTAGTGATAACCTCCCTGATGAAGCCCCATGATGAAACACTTGATGTAGCCC
>CM055644.1:20400675-20508224 GCA_029378325.1 Elaeagnus macrophylla | reverse complement strand
TAAACTTTAATATCATATTAATATCATTCAAATTCGTCATAAATAGACACCAAGACATGATCAAAATGATTTTAATAAGTTACAATTAGTTAAATTAAAATTTTTCATTTATCATATTAATTTATTTAAAAAGTAGGATTACATTTTTTTGTATATAAAAAAAAGTTCAACGGGTCGAGTTTTTTGATCGGTGGAAATTACTTGATCCAAACCCAAACCCAAAAGATTCGAACCATAACGATTTATTTGCCCCTGCTTGTCAATCCTGATCAGGTCGATTTTGACCTGAATTATAACGATTATTTGCCCCATGGGTCAGTCTTGGTTGGGTCTGTTTTGATCCAAACTATCCCATTGTCATTCCTATTCATAGTGGTTGTCTTCAAAATCATCTAAACATCTCTTGCCACTAGTAGATGGTTTTGAAGTATCTCCACTAATCATGAGACCACATTTCTCTCACTACGCCAAAATATGGCTTTAAAGACGGTCATTAACCGTCATTGTAAAGCTACGATGACGCTTCAAAAAAAATACAATGACCGTCATCTATTCAGGCGTCATCGTAAATAAGCATTTTTAATGACGGTCGTGACCATCATGAAAAATAAACAACGACCGTCATTAAAAATCGTAAAAAAATAAGCGACCGTCATAAAAAATATATTCTATGACGGTTGTTATTTCATGACCATCATTGTAAACTGACAATGATCGTCATTAAAAATATCAAATAAAATTTAAAAATAACGGCTAGTACATTATTCAATGACGGTTATTCAAATGACCGTCCTAAAAATATATATATATATATATATATATTAAATATTGTGATTTCTATAGATCCTGTTCCGTACACACACACACACACATATATATATAAATTGATCATATAAATAATAAAATATCAATAATTTTATTAATAAATCTGTAATCTCCAATTACTAATTAAATTTTCAAAACATAAGTAGGTCTATACTCAAAATGAAAAATATATAGTTATCTAAAATAATTTCACTATACATTAGCTAAAATAAAAGTAAAACTTTATATATTCTACTATCCACGAATATGCATTGTCACATATATGCACCACTCTTGCCTCAATTGAAATAGTTCTTCTTTTGTATAGCGCAACTTGATATTTATATTTAGAGTGCACGAATTCTCTAGACCTTAAGAGAATGGAAGCTGAACTTTACTGTCTTCTTAGCACCAACGTTGAAAACCCAGTTATGGCAGCTATCCAAAGTGAATTTCCAAGTCCCATCAGTGGATAGTTAAGACCATCTATACTAAATTGAACCGTTTGTACTTGAGAGACCTCATTTACTAATTCTCTTACTGTTAATGCAGCAGATTGTTCTTCCTGTGTCACAAATACCTTTAACTTTAAACGCAATGGTTCTGTCGATTGGTCTAGTATGAGAGGTGAGACAGAATTCAAGAGACAAATATCCTCAGACTTCTTCACAACATATATGAGTTGTATTCTTGTAGAAATACCAAATGTTGTACTGTTCTGGCTTGAAGCAATTTCCTGCAAGATGCTCAAAAATGGGGTTATCCCAATTCCCCCAGCTACCAGAAGTAAACTGTCATATCTGCAAATTTAGATTTTCAATTTTGTTAATACTTATTAAATGCTCAAGAGAGATAACATAACTGATTAGAACCATGTTGTTATAAAGGGACATTAATTTTGACATGTGTACCTGAGAAAGTCCATTGAGGAGGGTCCATAAGGACCTTCGACTGCAATAGGTATGTTCTTGACCTGATCATTATATGAGTCTTGCTGATTCTGTATCAAGTGGTAGAGAGAACTAGTCCATGATCCTTCACATTTCACAATAACAGACATTGTTTTATCATCAATGCTTGAGCTTGATGCTATGTTGAAGGGGTGCCACTGAAACTTTGATAGGCTTGGTACCTTCACATATATCACACTTGTTGGTATATACTTGAGTCCTGCAGTTAAGACCAAAAAATTGCTTCGTGAATTTTTTTTACCATTAGTGCTTTCAAGGTTCAAAAAGCATATTTTGTGCTTCCTGACTTAACCACTTCCGAATGCAACCATATTTTAACTTAAGCACAAGAAAATAACTATACCTATGGGAAGCAGAAATCTTACTGGGATGCTTTGGCAAAGTAAGTTGTATAGCTTTGCAGGGGAAGATTTTTGCAGAAAGAATGCATGTTTGTGGCCTTGACTGGATTATTCGAAGCAACTTGTCAAGACCAAAGAGAAAGATTCCAGCAAAAACCATATAGAAATGCCTATCTCCAGCATGAAACAAGAAAAATACAAAGAAAACTATGTATAGATGATGTATGTAGTAGAACAGTTGAAACCATTTTCGCCTAATTTGAGGGAGTGCTGTGATCCAAATTACTAATCCTGATAGTAAAGTAATCTCCCCAGCAAGGTAAATACGACCTGTTTTTTGCCACTTCCATACCTGGTGTTGAGTTATGAATTGCAGAAACAAAAAGCAACCAAACTTCAATTCCAAGACATTTAATCAAACAGATTTGTACATACAATTCTAGTCAATATGGGACTTTGCTCACACATACTCGACACGAATAAGAGGACTGTGTTTTACCTCGTTTTGTATATGGTGGCTGATTCCCCAAATAAATAAAGTGCTTAAACCATGAAATGTGGCAAAGAAGATCAATGCAGTGCCAAGCCAAATGTGATCGAAGGTATACAATTTTTTATATAATCTTTCTTCTTGTTATACTATACTTAATTAACATACAAATTTCTTCTTATTTTATTGGCGTACAGGAGCGGTATGGACGATGCAATTTTTTATATAATCTTTCTTCATTATACTATACTTTATTTATTACTTTATTTTTCTTATTTTATTAGATTATACTATACTTAATTAACATACATATATTATGACCAGGGGCGGAGTCAGGAATTTATAATGAGGGGGGCTGAAGCAGTGGAGCTGAACTCCAGCACGCAAGCTCATCACACAGTGCTCGAACCTCAAACCCCTTCTTCAACAGTTTTATCATATACTTCTTTTGTTATTGATACAAGGAACATCCTAGAGTAAATTCTACATACCACCAAACATTTGTATTTAAATGCAAATAGAACTCCAACCTATATTAAGGTATTGTCTAACAAAAATGGAATAATGAAAAATCTCTTGAAACTATAAACATGAATTAATAATTACCGCCAGTAATCAGACAGTACTCGCATTGTTTTAAGTAACCGCAGAAGTGGTTCTGGGTTTGAGGAAGAGGCTAATAATGCCACAAGTTCAGAAGATATAACTTGCGACATTGATGGTGAAATTTGCTGAACCTTATTTATGTGTTCAGTAGCAATCGCATCCTCTCCAGCATCAACTAGACATTTCAGCAAAATCACATGGGATTCTAAATGTGCTATATCATTACAGAGGCTGCAGAGTAACTTAGAAGCAGAAAGAAAAAGGCTTGCATATGATAAAAAAAATGTAAGAATAAAATGCAAGACATTTATAAGAAACCAACTAGCCAAAGGATCTGCATAAAACAGTTCTTTGTGGGAACCAAAGAACCAACCTGACTGCATGAGTAACAACATACCTTCTTTGCATAGATAAAGAACAAATGGCCTCAACACAATTTGGGCGAGGGCTAGATCCTGTTAAACAGACTTTTTCAATACTTCAAAAGCAGCTTCCAGCCTTTTTTTCTTGACAAAGCCCTTGAAGCAGAGATGTGTAGGTTATAGCATCAGGCAATAACCCTTTCCCCAACATGTGATGAAAAAGGTTGTGAGCCTCTTCAACTTTTCCTACTTCTGAGAACTTTTGGATTAGTAAGTTGTAAGTCTTTAAATTTCCACTGCACCCATTGATAAACATCTCATCCCATAGCCTTTTAGCAGGCCGCAGGAGATCTTCTGTACAACATGCTTCCATTAGAGAATTGTAAGACGAGACATCTGGGATCAATCCATTCTTTTTCATCTCCTGAAGTACCGCATATGCTTCTTTTACTTTCCCAGCTTTGCCCAAGAATGATACCATCACATTGTAACTCTCTAAATCTGTGAAAAGACAAAATTTGAAAAATTTCCCAAAGCTCATCGACCCTGTTATGCTCACAGAGGTTCCTACTGAAGTTGCGCAAAGTTAAAAGAGTTGGAAATCTTTTGTTTTCGACCATGAATTTGAAGAACATAAATGCAGAATCAGGATCAATGCCTGAAACAGATCCTATCAATGCATTGAGAACATCATCCTCTATTGGAAAGTTTCCTCTGACAATCACTTCACCCAATTCTTTGGCTTCACAAATTCTCCTCTCTAAGATTAAAGATAATATGAACTCTATGTAATCATTACTCCTTGGAGCTACCCCTAACTTTCTATTTTTCTTCAGGACCTTATTTGTTTCAACCATGTTCCCAGTTGATCGAAATGCTTTAGCTACAATCCAATATGCCATGAAGTCTGGTTTGAAGTTCCTATTTCTTAGCTTATCCATTACCCAAAATGCCTCTGACACTCTTGAAGCCTGACAAAGGCCATGGATAATCAAAACAGCTACAACTGATCCAATAATCTCCGAACGGCATCCCCTAACCTCATCTAAGGTACTTAAAATATCTCCCATTTCAGAAATTCTACAAAACCTCCATATAAATATACCAAAACCAAGAGTTGTAAAAGGGACACCTTTAAGTATAATTTCTTCAAACACCTTACGAGCATTCTCAATGTACCCATGACCATGTTCGGGTTCAGGTTCATCTTCAAGGTCATCTTCAGGTGGTAGGAGTTCAAGAAAATGGGTATTCTTGAAGCACTTTCTTAGAAGTAAAAGCGAAGGAAAATAGCCTCAACAAGTCCTGACCACTGCGTGTAGGAAAAGAACGGCAGAGGCTGGAGCTGGAGCAGGCGAGCAGCAACGAAAGAGCAGACAAAAAAAAATTCCAGAAAATCCAGCCGGGGCTTCAGCCCCCCCAGCCCCTGAGTACCTCCGCCCCTGATTATGACGACGCGGGGACGAGCCGCGAGAGGCGAGCGCGAGCTGCGATGACGACGCGGGGACGAGCGGCGAGAGGCATGCGCGAGCTGCGATGACGACGCGGGGACGAACGACAGCGAGCGAACTGCGAGGATGAACCGCGAGTGAGAAGGCAGCGGCGAGGACGTGCGGCGAAGGCGGCTGCGAGGAAGAAAACAGGGTAGGAGCGGCAATGAGAGTCGTTGGAGCAGTGAACCGAATGAACTGGAAATCTGGGGGAGAAGTACTGTACGCACAGGAAAAATTTACGTCCAAGGAAGAACTGAATGTATACCCTAATTAATTTACGTGTGCGAGGGAAAATTTTAAAAGGATTTTATGACGGTTATTTTTTAATTTTAATAACCGTCATTAAATATATTTATTTTAATTTTAAAATTTTTGATGACTATCATAATTTAAATGACCGTCATAAAAAAAATTTATTCTTTATTTTGGAGTTTTAATGACGGTCATGTTTAAAACGACCGTCATTGTAAGTTCAAAATTTATGACCGTCATCGTTACTTCATATACATATTTTTAATGACGGTCATTTAAAAAAAAAAACGGTCGACCGTCCTTAAAAGCCATTTTTGGCGTAGTGTCTGTTTCGTTGCGATACATCATGTGTACTCCGAACTTTTTAATGAGATAATTCCTCTCTCTTATTATATAACGAAAGTGGAAAGTGGCCTAGCTGATAAACTCGTGGCTGATTAAAAAGTACAACTTTTCTACAATACTTGTGTCCATATTAATATGAGGATGCAAACGGTGTTCATAATTAGAAAAAAAGATAACTTTATCTGAATTGAGAATAGCTTCATTTTCAAGACGCATATTTTGACTACATGGGATAAACAGTTCAAATGATTCTCTAAAGACGCTTCTAAAAATGGCTTTGCATTGAATATCCTCAAAAACCATCGTCTAAATAAAAACATAAAAACACCACGCTTCATTAATGGTGACTCCTCCTCCTCCGTCTCTTCCTCATCCTTCTCCTCTTCCTCCTCATCATCCTTGTTCTCTTTCTCCTCATCATTCTCATTTTCCTTGCAGTGGACCAAATTATTACAATTGCAAACATCGCATAATGCGAAGCCCAGGAACTTGGGATTATACCAATTTGGAGGAAGGTCAATGGTTATGGAAGATCCCCCATTATCCCGATAAGTCATCCACTCGGGTATCTCATTTCCACTCCAACGCATTTGTACATCGCAACCAAAGATATCATAGCACGGCATGATAAATTTAGTCTTGATTATTGAAATTTATTACGAAAAATCCAAAAACTTGCATCATAGATTCGATTCTAAATAGTGGAAATAAATAATTATAAAGGAAAAGAAAACAAGTATAATATATAACCAGTAAAAAGCATGAAAGGGAATAGAGGACATACCAATTGTTTGGGTATATTACTCGATAAAATTGCCTGACACAGTGTTCTTACTCTTGCCTCAGCCCATAAATTACCCTATTCTAACTTGGGGCAATTGAATGCTAAAAAAAGTCTCTCCATGAAGGATTAGTGGAAAGTTAGTTGTTAATGAGCTGCCTATTGTTTCAAGTGACGTGCAGTTACTTCATCACAAATTATTAGATTTGGTGGAAATGCTGATATAGAATGAAGGACTTTGCAATCTCGAGCTATTATACTTTTCAAACCAATGGGCAAGCTTGGTAACTTTTCAAGATTTAAGCATTCACTCAGATAAAGAGTATTAAGTCCTACTAGTTTTCCAAGTGACATGCAAAGCTTTCTAATCCTTGTGCCAGTCAAGTCTAGTCTTTTTAAAGATTCCATGCTCTTTGAAATTTCTGGAAATTTTTCAAGTTTGGTGCACCCATTAAGATAAAAACCATCAAGAGACTTCAACCTTTGAATGCTAGTTGGAAGACTCTAGAGCCTTGAACAATGGCTTAAATCCAATAGCACAAGACTTGAAAGGCACTCTATAAAGGAGGGCACTGCTTCTATAGAAGCATTTCTCATCCTTAACTTTGTTAGGCTTGTTAAATGCTTCAAATTCCTGATAGGTCCCAAGTGATTTATGTTTGGATTCCTTAGCTTTTTGCAACCATTAATGTTCAACGAAGTAATCTTGCGTCCTTTTTTAAAAGATAAATCACCTAAACTTTCATAATCTTCCAAATTTACAACTTTAAAATTCCTAGCTTTAGGCAAACATATTTTAATCAACTTTGTAGAGTAACTCAAGTCGACCTTTCCCAATTTAACAAGCTGTAACACATAAGATAGAAATGAAGTAGTTAGAGAAGTAAATTCATGTTATCTAGAAAAATAAATTACTTCTACATTTTTCAAAATAATTTTACTTAGCAATAGTACTCTAGATGCAAATTTATGTGTTATTACTATTTTTAAAATTTGGTGTCACATTGTCAAAACGTACCGCCACTCCAAAACAAAGTTCCTCAAGCAAACTGTAAGGCATTATGAGTTCCACAAGATTTATTGGATCAAACATTGTTGGCATATTATTAGATTTGTATCCAACAGTACAGATATACAAGCTTACTAGGAAGAGTAGCAAGACCTTCAGGTAGGTTAACTTTATATTTGCAATGATTTAGTTCCACATAAGGAGGATGGTAAAATAGTCATAAATCTTAAGTCAGACATTCTGGAAAAGCAAGTACTTCTCAAGACTAATTTTTTACTCTGATGGTTGTTTAGGATAATGCCTCGAATTGTTGCAGCTCCCTAACAAGAAATAAAGTACAATTATTTATACGTACACATCAAATTATATTATTCAGTTTTCTTTCTTACCTAAAAGGAGAGTGAGATTATATATTAAAGTTTTCCATAAATAAAAAATAGCAAACAATATTTTATTTCCTCTAAGTTTATTTATTTATTTTTTTTTTTTTTTAAGCTCCATGTTTTAATTTCTTAAAAAAAAATTCAACATAATACTTCATGTTGCATTTAAGGGCATAAGTCAATTTTAGTTTCACATTTCTATTTTCTGTTGATTTTGTTAATGAAAAGGTTCAGACAAAAACCCTTAAATGTAACAAAATCATTATTTTGTGAACATTATTCTAACAAACCAAAAATTGAAGGAAAATTTATAACCTCTTTAAAAAATTATGACATAAAACTTAATTTACCCATTAAAAATTTTTACTATCCAAAGATACTGGATGAAAATTTATTACCTGGTTATCTTGAAGTACATTTTGAACATCATCCATCTTAAATATTCGTTTACCCTTTCCATGTTTTTCAATATTTTCCTGAAGAACAATCTTGTGGGCCATTCCACATACTAAATCATGCATCTGTATTCCACCCGCTAAATCATGTATTTGTAATCCACTTACTGAATCATGAATCCGTACAATGTCATCTTAATCAATAGATATAAGAGATCTTTTTCTCAAAACATTAATTCCTAAATTTGCATATACCCCACAAGCATTCAATATTTCTCTCACAGAGTCTTTGTTCTCTCCAACAAAAAAACATGCAATATCAAGAAATATGTCCTTTTCTATTTGATCTAATCCTTCATAGCTTAATCTCAACACTGCATCAATTTGATCATTAGAATACTTCTTCAATTTTTTCACTGCACTATCCTAATCTTCTATGCCCGTGTTACAAAGGAAGGAGCTCAGTATTATAAGTGCTAATGGATTGCCTTTAGCATAATGCACTACCTCATCTAATACCACCTCAAACTCTTTAGAAGGCTTGCCTCCTTTGAAAGCAAGCAAAAGAAAAAGTTGATGAGAATGATCCAAATTTAATGCGGGAAAGGTATAAATTTGGTTAGCTTTTCCAAGCACCTCCTCATTTCTTGTTGTCACAATTATTTTGCTTCTAGGACCAACCAAATCATGCTTAACCATATTTAACAAATATGTCATTTGCATAATATCATCCACATCATCAAGAACAATAAGAGCTTTTAATGAACGAAGCCTCTCCTGACAATAATTTGGATTGTTTTCATTGAATAATTGAGAATAAAATTTGTTTTCCAAATAATTTAGGCCTTGTTTCTCTAGAGTTTCTCTTATATTTAGAAGAAAACAATGCACTTTGAATTGTGACTTGAGTCGGTCATATAAAACATGAGCCAAAGTTGTCTTGCCTAAACCACCCATGCCCCAAACACCTATGAATAGTACGTCTAGTGAATGAATACATAATAACAATTTTAATTGCTCAAAGCGTGTTTCAATTCCAATTAGACCCCTTATATCACAATAATCAAAAGATGTACGCTCCAATTTCTTCAAAATATCATCGATGATTTTCTTGATTAATTTTGGCTTCGACCTTACATGCATATGAATAAGCAAACAATTTTTTAGTTGTGGTTTTAAAAAAATTTCTTTTCAGATCTAGATATAATATTATTGTTCAAAGTTTAATTGTCATTTGAAAAGTAAAGATCTATATGTTGAAAATTTATCATATTTTTAGCTAGAAGAGCCAAACTTAAAAACATCACAATGAGCCTAAGAGTAAGAAAAAATTTACTCAACCTACAGATCTATTGTTATGCTTTATTTGAGATATTTTCAATTTTAATTTATATATTTTTGATATATCTTTATTTTGAATTAATAAAACTTATTTTATCTATAAAAAAATTTATCATTTAATAATTGTAACCACAAATAATTCCTCATATATGATATAATTGTTTAAGGGGTGTTACTCGGATGTGTAGGATTGAGTACGATGACGAAGAACCATAGTTTTCTGAGAAAATTGTAATAGCAATCTTTGAATTCTCTATGGCCTCACTTAATTACGAGTCTGGTGTAGAAATAGCTATTTCCTGGCTATTTCTTTTGTTGACTACAATTAGAGGTGTCAAACGGGACAACCTGGCCAGGCCCAGCCAATGAATTTATGTGCCAAATCAATCCTCAGCCCATTAGTTAAACGGGCCGTGTTGGCCCTTGGCCCTTAATCGTGCCGTGCGGTGCCTTAATTTTTAGCCCACGGGCTTTAGCGTGTCAGGCAGTGCTTTGTCCTTTAATGAGTCTTAATGGGCCATATGGCCCGTAGCCCATTAGGCCTTATAAATTACTTGCTTCAAAAAGTGCACATACATATAAAACCCCACAACCAAATTTTGAACCAGCGACCTGGTGTTTGGAATAACACCCATATTCCACTAAGCTACGAATTGTTTTATGTTACATTATATTTAATTGTAATATATTTGTAATTTACTTTTGCATTTGCTGAATTACTTTTACTATTTAGTTTTTACCCTAAGCAGTAATCGCACACTCCACACTCTCTCTGTAGACTGAAACTCTGAAAGTGAAATCTGAATCCTTCATTCTTGTCGACAGCCGACAGCCAACAGCCGACTCCCCAGTGGCCTGTGACGCTACGGGCTACCAGCTTTGAATGACTCGTCGACTCCCCAGCTCACGCCGAAAGCTATCCGACCCTTCGCATTTACGGCTTACGCAGTCTACCGTCCTCCACCAACTCTCCACCATTTTTCGGCGTCTTCCCAGTTCCCACGGTGAATGGTAACATCTCTCCGAGTCTTTGTCATCTTCTCCATCCTCTCTTCTGGAATTTCATTAGGTTAACGTATATTTGTCCATATTGCTCTAATTTCAAATATATTATGAACAACATGAGTGTTGTTAGATATATATTGTTGCATGTTTGTTGCCTTTTGGAATTGGATAATATTATAATAAAATTGGCTGCTTGTGCTTGGATAATGGGTAGCATAGAAAGTAAAATAGTAATTAATTTTGTATGCTAGCATGTGGATGAGTGGGTAGCATAAACTTGGCTGCTTGTGCTTGACATTAATTTTGTAATTTTTCTTAAATAATGAGAACAAATACCACTCACCACGTGGATGAGTGGATCTATGTTATGGCACTATGGCAGCCTATGGAAGCATTTTATATTATCTCACTATAATTTCACACTTTTCTATTTAAGTATAAATTCATGTATAAAATGTGTATTCCTAGCATTTTTGGAAATGTTTCTGCAAGCATTTGAATTATTGTTGATTTATTGTTAGGTTTATTTTTCGTTTATGCCGGTTGGCTGTTTGTCCAAAGACTAGTGCATGCTTATTTTTTGTTTCGTTTTGTTGTTGTTGAGTATAATCATACACTAATTTTTGTTATGTATCAAGTTAAATTTTTTTTGTAGATTTTTCTCAAAATGGAAAATACAGGTTATGATGTGAACTTACCATATGAGTCTAATTATGAAACTGGTGAGATGCAAGATAATCCAGAGATGCAAGCACAAGTTAATGAAGCTCGTAATGTGGAATAAGGAAAAGGTCCTAAATCAATAAAAAGACAAAGAACTTCTGAGGTGTGGAACCATTTTGATCTTCTAGAGTCTCTAGTTGATAAAAGTAAAAATAAGGCCAAATGAAATTATTGTAAGAAGATTTATACAGCTAAAAGTGGTGGTAGAATAGGACATCTTAAAAGGCATTGGACTGGTTGCTTGCTAAAACATGGTGGGACTGGGGAATCCATGGATGGTAGCAAGTTGAAACAATCAATGTTAAATATTCATTAAAGTTCAATTACCTCTTTTAGGTACAACCAAACAAAAATAAGAGAGGGGCTTGCAACTTATATTGCTAGTGCAGAATAACCATTTAGTTTTGTTAAAGATCCAAGGTTGGAGCATTTTATGAAAACATGTATTCAGCCTCAATGGGTGAGTATTTCTAGAAACACTGCACATACCGATTGCATGAAACTATATAGTGACATGAAACAGACCTTGATTTCCCATTTTCATAATTTAACGAATACAACATTTTCTGTCACTTCTGATTTATGGACTGGGTGCAATAATCATTGCTATATTTGTGTCACTCTCCATTGGATAAGTGTTGATTGGAAACTTGAGAAGAGGATCATTGCACTTAGGTTAGCTGAATATCCTCACAATGCTAATCAAATTTTTAGTTTGATGAGTAGTATCTTTACAAAATATGGTCTTAATGGAAAACTTTGTTGCATGGCTTTTAACAATGCTAGTGTCAACAAAGTGATTTTTAATTCATTAAAGGATATCATCTCACAATTGCATGGTAGTAAGGACTTTTCTTTTCATATGAGATGCATGTGTCACATAACCAACTTATGTGTGTAAGATGGCTTTAAACTCCTGAAAATTATATAGAGCCAATAAAAAATGCTACTTATAATTTGAAATGAAGAGCACTTCAAATTGATATCGGAACTAGATGGAATAACACTTATCTTATGCTTAAGTCTTGTATGGGCTATGATGGTGCTATTACTTCTTATTTTGATAGAAGAGTTGTTGATGGCATGCAAAAGTTGACAACTAAAGATTGGAATGTTGCTTTTGCTTTCATGGAATTTTTGGAAGTTTTTTATAATGCTACCAAGGAATTGTTAGGAATGTATTACCCCACTTCTCATTTGACTAACTTACAATTATATGCTATGTCAATTGTGTTTGCTAAGTATCGTGAGGACGAAGCATTTAATCCTGTGTTTGGTTATGGAATTCAAATTCAAAAAGTATTGGGAGGAATTGCCTACAATTTTCATCTTAGCTGCTTGTATGGATCCTAGAATGAAACCAAGTATTTTGGTAACTGCATTGGATCATTATTATGTTAATTTTGGTATGGAATATTCCAGTACTTGGACTTTTGAGAAAATTCAGTATTTGTTGAATTCTACGTTTTTTGTTTATGAAAAGAAGTTTGGGAAGAAGAGTTCTACATCTTCCAATCCATGAGTACAAGGTTCTAGTTCTAGTTCTACATATGCTTCAAGTTCAATGGCTCTTCTCTTGTCACAATGAAAACAACGAGCTGATGGTACTTCCAACACTGAATTATCTTGCTATTTGGAGAGTGACTTTGCTATTATGGAATATCAAGAGTTTGACATCCTTGATTGGTGGAAGTCACGTGAAAGGCAATTTCCTGTACTATCAATAATGGCAAGAGATTTACTAACTCCTCCGGTATCTATTGTACTATCAGAGAGTGCTTTTAGTGCAAGTTGGAGGACACTAGGTACGAAGAGAAGCCGATTAAGGGATGATACATTAGATACTTTAGTTTGCTTGAAGGATTGGACTGATGTTCAACTTTGAAATGATTGCATAGAATTGCAAGATATGCCTAAACAAATTTATGAACATGACTTGGAAGAAGACGTTCAACGCTTTACAGATTTGGATTTAACTGTTGATTGAATATTGTAAGTTTTTATATATTTATGATTATGACCCTTTGAGCATCTCATATATATCCCACATGAATTTATCATCTGTTTCTTTCAGCATAGATGTTGGTTATAGCTGGTAGAGCTTTTCTCCTTTGTGGATATTTGTGTATGTTAAAGAGCTCCTCAACAGTACATGTGTTATACAGTCTGACCATCTGTTTTTAGTCCATCTGTCAGTGATTTGTTGCTTTGTGCATCTAAGGTCAGTTCTACCTTTTTTTATTAACATTTTTCTTTTTTACTGGAAATATCTAAATTAAGATTGATATGTTGTTTCATAGGTTGATTTTTTATAACTCTCTATTAAAAAGAGATTTAATATATCTAATATGGCCTCTGCAGATAAACAAGTGGCTGGTTGATATTTTAAGTTTGTTGTTGGTGCTCTTTATAACCTTACTGAAGTAAATATGGATATTAGAGAGTCTTGCATCAGGAGGTTAATATTTTGAGTTTACTGTTGGTGCTCTTTGTGGTATTCGGGGCATGTAACTCCTAAGGTGGTTTAGTTTTATAAAATGGTCTTTAATGAGCAATTGAATATCTACTTTGTTGTGTATATCAGTACATATGGCTAACTTGAGCAAAGTTGATACATTTTCAAGCGTTGATCATTATTAATATTATGTATCCTACGTTAATTATTACTTTGCTACAAACCAATTTCAACTTGTTCCAAAAATTTGGTCCATGTCATTAAATGAGAACTGAGAAGGGAGCAACGATTGGAAATTAAATAATATTGGCAATGCTTATATTTAACAATTTTGCATCAAAGAATACATTAAGATTTTTTTTTAAAGTACGTAACACTTGAAATTTGAAAAGATCGAGTCCTACTTCAATTGTTCACGTTTTTTACAAAACGAATTTAATTGAAACATAAAATAATTATTGATTGAACTAAAACAAAAAATTGAAATAAATATCTATATTTTCTACATCTTTTCTAGTTTTTAATAAGACAAAAAATAACATATATGGATATGTTTACACTTGAAATTTTGCTGCTCAATGTACTTGCAAGGTTGAGTTTTATTGAAGCCAGAGGCTGTTGGCTATTGCAAGTTCTTATCGCTCATTAATGTTGGAGTCCTAATTAGCTAATTTTCTTCTCTAGGAGTCTCCATTATTGATGATGGGAAAGATGGAATTACTATGGAGTTGGAAATGCAGTGGGATGGAAATCCAAGTATTATACTTGATATCAAAACATTACTCGGTGTAACACTGCCTGTATAGGTAATGCGCAGTTTATTGCTTGTTCAATTATTTTCTTCAGACTTTGATTGATTAATGGTAGTTTATTAGTTTCTTATTTGATTCATTGAAATTAAATTAATTTTTTCTAAGTTTATCTAACATTTCATCTCCATAGAGAAGTTTCCTTATATATATAAAATAAAAAGGAATTTCCATTCCCTTAAAAAAAAAAGGAATTGCCATTCCATAAAAAAAAATATAGATTATATCGTGCAGGCCCGGCCCGACCCATTTCATGCCAAGCGCTTAGGGCCGTGCCGTGCCTTAATTTACCTGCTAACTCAGCACTTATTGTGATGGGTCGCAAGCCATAGTACTAAGTATGACTAATAATATTGTGCCATGTTGTGTGGGTTATTTTATGTCCAACATCAACCCTCAGACCTTCTGGACCTGGATATGTGGCATAGGAGTTTTGTCTACAATTTTATTGAGATCCAAACACCTGGTCCTTTTAGTCACACAGATAGCTCGTGTTGTCAATGCAGTTGGAAAACTCAAATTTTGTTCAGTCTTTGAAACGTGCATCTCAATTTTTCGTTGCTGATGATACTTCTAGACTTCCAATTGGACTTCCGATGGAGGAGATATGTCGAAGTCAATGTTGCTTCTCAAAATCAACCTTACCCATTTTTGTTTGTGTGTTGAGCTCTCTTGATATCTCATTCCTTGGATGGATTTTCAGGCGGAAGGATGGGATTGGATTTCATCTCTATATCTACTAGCATTTCATCACTTTTGGAGACCACACTTTCTAGAGAGGGAGAATGAGTGGAGGAGGGAGAGCTTCTTTCAAGGTATTTTTCTTCCTTATTTTTTCTTGATTTATTTATTTCCACTCTCAAGGTCTTCAGAATCAATAAATGTATTCCTTTAGCAAGTATTGCATAATAAAGATAACTGGCAAAATTAATCGTGTGTGTTTTCCATAGAAACTAAGGAAGACACCGCACTTTGGAGATTGAAAAGTAAAAGAAGCTGCCATTATACTCATATAATGTTATGCAAGGAATAAGAATTAAGAAAATTACACTGAAATTTATAGACTAACGAGTGAAGTGTAGAAATAGCTATTTTCTGGCAATTTTTTTATTGACTATGAGTCTATGACAAATTGACAATGGAATGTACATAGCGAGTAGACATCTTTTTTACAAAACTCGTGAGGTTAAATGTTAGCAAATTTTTAACATCAAGTTTCCAAATATATTGTATTATTTTTATATTTAACGTGGAAAAATCTCATAAAAAACAGTTCTACCATCAATAAAAAAAGTTGCCGGCCACTTTATTAGAAACAAAAATTATCGCACAATTTACTTTGTAGTTCACTTACTAGCCTAGTTGTCAAATTCACTCCTCTATTTTAAATCACAAGTTTGAATCACAGCAAATGTTGTTTGATCTATAAAAAAAAAAAAAGTCCTTTAAAAGCCTCGTCAACCGGTCAACCCTTTGATATTAAATAAGAAAATACTATTTATCAAAAATTTGATATATATTTTAAATGACATGATAGAGTATTATAGGTAAGTATATTTGTATCTACAAAATTGTATTCAGTAAAATATGTTATGTTAGTTAAAATATTGATATATTTGTAATATACGTTTACTAATCTGTTATATAATTAAAAAGAAATCGAAATAAAATGAATCAGAAACATGATAAATCAAAATTAAATTACTTTTATTTGTGTTTACTTTGTTTATTATGGAATCAAAATAAAAATGATTGTTTTACTAAAATATCATTTTTAATGTAAAATTAATTATTTTTAAAGAGGTCAATTTGAGAAGATAAGATTAAAATAATTTCTCATAATTTAATTAAGGACTTGTTCAACGGAAAAATTAGTAACTAAATTCCTTATATTTGTGAGGGCCCTAATTTTCTTTGGCATGTTTGATGCACCATATTAAAGAGATTAAAAATAGTTGTATTGGACTGAACTGTATTAAATTATATTGTATTATAATTAGTCTATATAGCATTTGGTGACAAACTGTATAATATAGTCACATGAAATTAATTATAAGTATTTTAATAAGCTAATTTATATTTAAAATAGTTCTTTGTTATAAAATTTAGTTAAATTAATATTTAATTTATTTTTAAATTTTTATTATATTTTTAAATATAAAAAAAATATTATTTTTAATTTGAGATAAAATAAAAAGTTAGGACATATAATTTTATAATTGAAAATTTAAAGAGACTGCGTTAAGTGTCTAGTAAGATTTATACCTGTTCTTTCAGATCGTATAAAATTTCTAAATAATTGTACTATTTTTATACTACATGTTACGATATAATTTTAAAAGTAAAGTATTTAATACTGTATAATAAATATATTGCTTATTTTATAAATAAATGAATGAAAGATAATTATTATTCATAATTTAATTACTTTTAAGGGCAAGTAATGCTCATAATTGTGCGCAACTATTTGGAATGAAAATTTGCGACTTTTGTGTGTTTCTTTTTTCCTTTCTTCCTTTATCTGTAAAGAGTCATTGCGTAAAGACTCTTGTCAATTGGTTAGAGAAAAAAGTGTACTTATGATCATTTAATTTTTATAATTTAAATATTTTTTTTAAATTAGAGCATATTTATCATTTAATTATTATAAATATAAAATTTTTAATTATTTTAGCCTAATTTTTGTTATTTTAATCATTTTATATATATATATTTTTAAATTTTTGAGACATTTTTCTTTTCAAATATATATCAACCTCTTCTTAGTAATATCTAATTTAATCATACTTAAGTTTTTTCATAAAAAATATCCCAAGAAATAGAAATTAGCAAGAAATGATTAAAGTGTCCATAATTGTAATAGGTAGATATTCAATGTGTACAAATTTAAAGAAAAATGATCAATGTAGTTAACTTTTAAAAGCAAAGCGACCAAAGTATCATACATTCTTAGGAGTGCGGCTCGTGCCTTTGATGGATAATTTGACAAATAAGATTATTGCTTCGTCCTACTTAGGTTCTTTGGGATAGGGCCAAACAAAATTTGTAATAATCATTATATATTTTTAAATTGAAATAATTTATTAAGAGATAGGATCAATGACTTTAATTTTTTATACTCTTATTTCTTAATGATTGAAAAATATAAGAGAGAAAATTAATCATATAAATTTAAATAAAAGAGTTTAAAAAATTATGTAATATTTTGAAGCCAACGATCTTATCTAAAACAAACATTTAGAAAATAATATTTTAAAATTTATCATTTATTTAAGATCAATTTTTTGTTTTGACCCCTTATATATTACCTTCCATTTTTGGCCCATAGTTAATTTTCTAAAAATTGAATGTATGTTATAAAATAAAACTTATTTGTTTAATAGTAGTATACACAGTCAAACTTTAATTTCTTGGAGGCATAATCTAATTTGTTGGTGCTCTAGGTGGCAGTTCGATCGTCTCCAAAGATCCTAGAGATCCGACAATATTTATGCTTTAAAACAAATGTAAAAAAAACATTTATAAATATGTGTTTAAAAATAGTGAGAGTTCCAAAATGAAAGCACTCCTTGAATGAGGTTATCTCATGCAATATTCTCTTTATTTAATTCAATATTACTATAGTATAATATTATTACAACACTATTTTTTGTTGCTACAAAATAAAGCATGAATTTCTTATTTTGTACTTATAAATAAGTATTATTATTATTATTGAATAGAGTTGTTATTAGAAAGAAAAAAAAAAGATAGTTGTTATAACAAAAAAAAAAAATAGTTGTTATTAATAAATATTAATTGTAAAAATAATAATTTACGTATTATGAAGCAATAATAAGATAACCACACAACTAATAACTTTTAGTTTTAATATCTAAAAGAACCTCTTAAATTTTATAAATGCCTAAATGAACGTATTTGAGTTTATTAAATAATAAACATGGTTTTTTCTTAATTAATTAAAACTATACAAAACAATAACATAACCCACATTCTAGCTCATGATTGTTTGTGCATACACCGGGACAACTTAAATTTTTTCTCTTTCAAACAATTATAAGCAAAACAAAATAAGGGTGTTTTGAACATGCTTAGATTAGTATAATAAAGTTAGAATTTATAAATATTTTTATTGTAATTAGTTAAAGACACATGTACACTAAGTTATATATGTATTTTAATTTTTTTTCTTTGTTTAATTTCTATAACAAAATTTAAATTTATGTGATATAATGATTGTAACACTCAATTCCTTTTATAGAAGTAAAATTTTAGTCGATTGTATATTTCTTGTGTTATTACGATTTACTCCTAACATTATTTATATTTCTTGTGATATTACAATTTTACCTTCAATATTATTTTAATATTATATTATATTTATATTATTTATTTATTTAGCATGAGGTCATTATTTTTCCAAATAGGAAACTTGTCCTTGGTAAAAAAAAAAAAAATAGAGATGAAGAATAGAACGACACATCTCGTCTTTATATGCTTTCTTATCCAAAGCTCTTTAGGCCAAGCTTCTTTAGAAATCAAGGCACGAAATATGCAGAGTATAAGGCATAAAAAACATAAAAGAGAAGAGGAAAAAGGAAAAAAGGAAAGAAAGAAGAAATGATAAATGATAAAGATTCTAAATTCAAGGATAATCAATGGATATCAATTTAATGGAGGGTCTCACATCCCTCATCTTAATGTTTCTCACAAATGAATTGTATCGAGGTCCTAGACCCCCAAGAACATAAAGCAACAAATCTTTATCACTTACAGGTTCACCCACCATAGCCAAATCCTGCAATAGTTTTGACTTTTAAGAAATATTATGCAAAACTTAAACATTCCTTGCACAAATATTGTAGTTGTTCATGAAGTTCCATAACCTGGTACTGAACATCAATTGAATAGGATTCTTCAAGAGCAATCCATTGCTCACGAGCTATCAAACTGCTACTCAAATACCCAAGCATACATGAAAAAACTGTGCAATAAATCCAACCTTTAATAATGGAATTTAATCTATTCCAATTTAAGAAAGTAGGATTTAGAGAGACATAATTAGCAATATATTTTGGTGGACACACTAAAGAACCATACAAGATACCTTCCAAACCATGTAATTGTGATCATCTAGTTTCACAGACAAATTAACATTCATTGGTGGGGAGGAAGACAAGCCTTGAGCTAGCATATCAATCATGCTTGAACCAACAAACTGAGATCCAAATGCAAAAGTTTGAGGCAAGAAACTTGGTGGTGACGCTGACAGCTTAAGTACCCTAGGAGAAGCGATAGGCGATTGAGAGTGTGACCGAGCAACAACCTCTCTGTAACTCGCCATATCCAACAAAAAAGTTCTAATACCATACATGAACCAAAGGTTCAATTAAGAAGTAGAACACAATGAAATAGAGAGGAAGAAACAATATGAGGAAATCTATTATTAGTGAAAAGCCATATGAAAACAATTATGTATATACATCGACAAACTCTCTATTATATGTGGCTATTAGTTAGGCCACGTGTATTAACTACAACAAACTATTAACAACACAAGCACTACTACAATACAAACTACCCACAATAAGTCTCAATAGACTCACTTGTTTCAACATATTGTTTATCATAAACTCATACAAATATGTCATTGGTGTATTTCTACATGTAATGGAGCAAGCTTACAAATTTTTAGCATGCTTCATGTGGTACAATACTGAGTTAAGTCATATGAATGCTCTATGAAGTCTTTCACCATCTAAGCATATATTTTTAATGTTTCTCCAAGCAACTAGCAAAACAGCATATGAAATTAAGAATGCATCACTACTAGGCTTACAACATAAAACAGAAGTAACTGTGCAGAAGTTATTCATTTTCTACAATTTAAGGCATCTGATTTGAAGCATTAAAATAATTTAGTAAACATTCACATCATCACCTTCCTCACATCTTCTTGTACATTGACTCATCCGGGTCACTTTTCTCTTCTTCTCCTCCTCATTTTCATCATCATTGTCACCAAAATCATCTCGGTATCTCTTACCAGTAGTAGTTAGTTTTGAAGTATCTCTACTAATCATGAGACCGCATTTCTCTACTTCATGTCTATATAACATGTGAACTCCGCACTTTTTAATAAGATCACTTTCGTTCCTCTGTCCTTTATAATAATAAAAGTGGAAAGTTGTATGGTTTAACTTGTTGCATTTTTCATAATGCTAGTTCTAGTATGCTTCACTACTTTTGTCTTGGAAGTAAGACTATAAATAAAAACACAATCTATATTTTCTTTTCTAGGAGAAAAACAACATTCGACCAATAGTACCCTAGATTTTATGCCAAAAATGTTGCTGAAAAAGGTTGTTCATAGAATACATTCATCTTCAATTTCATAGACGCGATTGCTCCCTTTTAACAATGCATAATGCAAAACCTAGGAAGTTAGTCATGATAAGTCATCCATTTTGGTACCTCATTTCCGCTCTAACGTATTTGTACCTTGGTACATGGTTGATACTTCTACATTGTGAATTTAGTCATGACTATTAAAATTAATTACAAAAATTTCCAAAAACCTACTCCATTCATAGATTGGGTTCTAAATACTGGAAATAAATCATTATAAAATAAAAAAGTAAAGAAGTATAACAAATAAAAAGCATGGGAGGGAACAAAAGACAAGCCTCTTAATTTGGGTGTATTCCTCGATAACATTGTTGTACGCAATGTTTTTACTCTTGTTTTGGCCCAAAGAAAACCTTGTTCTAACTTAGGAATTTTCTAGTTTGGTGCATCACATGAGATAAAACTTCTCAAGAGATGTCAACCTATGAATGCTAGTTGGAAGACTCTTAAGCCTTGAGCAGTTGCTCAAATCCAATTCCACAAGACTTGAAAGACACTCTATAGAGGAGGGCACCATTTCTATGGATGTTTTGTGCATTATTAACTCTCTTAAATTTGTTAAATTCTTCAATTTCTTGAGAGGTCCTAGGTGATTTATGTTTGAACTCTATAGCTTTTTGCAAGCATTAAGGTTCAGTGAAGTAATCTTGCATTCTTTTTTTAAAAGATAAAGGTAACTCACATAAACTTTCATAGCCAACCAAATTGACAACTTTAAGATTCATATTAAATAGTAAATAAAGAACCAATAATCCTATTATATACTACAAAGACAGGATAGAAAATTATGATACAAATTATGTAACGATATAGCATAAACAAAATGAAAAAAGTTGTTTGATACGTAAGGTCTGACATGACTAATCAAGTTTTAAGAAACATAAAAGTTTTTTTTTCCTTCTTTTTAATTTGTTTGGGTATACAATCCATGTCATAAACAATTTGATACATGTTTATGAACTTTCATCTCTTAGGCTAATATTGAATCCCATTCAAGCTAAATGCATGAAAGCAGCCCAACATAATTCAACCCAAACTTTAATAAAAAAATACATAAGCTTAAGACAAATTCATTTCATACATCAAAAGTAGTTATCAAAATTTAACCACAAGGCTTTACATGATACAATTGTCTAGATTACACAACTAAAATCTTGTATTAGTTTATAAACTCAAAGTAGTCAAAACAAAGGACAATTCCATACAAATATAAAATTTCCTTGAAAATATACACTTTTCAGAAGAAGAAAAAAAATGGCACATGTTGACAACTAAATCTATAGAACAAATGGTGATTTTTTATCATAAACTCATGCAAATATGTCATTGGTGTATTTCTGCATGTAACAAAGCACGCTTAGAAAGTATTTACATGCTTCATGTGGTACCATACAGAGTGCAATCATATAAATGCTCTGTGGAGTCTTTCACTATCTAAGCATATGTTTTTAATGTTTCTCCAAGCAACTAGCAAAATGGCCTATGAAATTAAGAATGCATCACTATGCAAAAGCTTTCAATTTCTACAATTTAAGGCTTCTGATTTAAAGCATTAAAATAATTTATTAAACATTCACATCATTTCAAGGCTATAGATTTTTTTTAACCTATAATCTAGAGGTTGCAGCATCATTTAGGGAAAAACAACCTCTATACTTCATCTTCACCTTCACCTTCCTCACATCTTCTTTTACATTTACTTAGACTTCATCTGAGTCGTTTTCCTCTTATCCTACTCCTCATTTTCATCATTGTTGTCATCAAAATCCTTCTTTAACCCTTTTGCTATGGTGGAACAAGTATGCTTCTTTACTTTTTTCATGCAAGGAGTGAGTAACACTATAAAAAAAAAAACACTATCCATATTTTCTTTTCTTGGTGAAAAACAACATTCGATCAAAAATACCCTCAATTTTATGTCAAAGACGTTGCTAAAAAGGGTTGTGCATAGAATGTGTTCATCTTCAATTTCATAAACGTGATCGTTCCCTTTAACAATGCATAATGCAAAACCCAGGAAGTTGGGGTAAAGCCAATCTGGAGGAAGGTCAATGGTTATTGAAGATCCCCAATTATTCTGGTAGGTCATCCACTCTGGTATCTCATTTCCACTCCAAAGCATTTGTACATCGGTACTTGGTTGATAATTCTGCACGATGAATTTAACCTAGATTATTAAAATTAATTAAAAAAATAAATCCAAAAACCAACTTCTTATATAGATTGGGTTCTGAATACTAGAAATAAATCATTATAAAATAAAAGGCAAACAAGTATAACCAATAAAAAGCATGGGAGGGAACAGAGGATGTGCCTCTTTGTGTATGTTCCTCAAAATTTTTGCTCTTGCCTCCCCCATAGAAAACTATGTTCTAACTTGGGGCAATTATCCACTTCAAAAGTCTCTCTATCAAAGTTATTGAATGCACAACTGCGTGCATCAAATTGTACTAAATTTAATGGAAGCTCTGATATAGACATAATGGCTTTGCAATCTTCAACGTCTAAATATTCCAAACCAAAAGGCAAGCTTGGTAACTTTTTAAGATTTAAGAAGCTCGTCACTGAAAATTTCTTGAGACAATTTAAACGTAAAATGCAGTTAGGAATAGATTGAAGGTTGAAGCACCCAAATAGGCCAAGATTATGAAGTCCAACTAGTTTTCCAAATGACATGGAAAGCTCTTTAATCCTTGTGCCTGTTAAGTTTAGATACTTTAAAGATTCCATGGGATCCAAAATTTCTGGAAATTTTTCTAGTTTGGGGCACCATGAGAGAAACAAATTCTCAAGAGATGTCAACCTATGAATGTTGGTTGGAAGACTCTTAAGCCTTGAGTAGTTGCTCAAATCCAATTCCACAAGACTTGAAAGGCACTCTATAGAGGAGGGCACTATCTCTATAGATGCATTTCTCATCCTTAACTTTCTTAGGCTTGTTAAATGCTTCAAATTTTTTAGAGATCCCAAGTGATTTATGTTTAAACTCCATAGTTTTTTGCAACCAATTAAGTTCAAAGAAGTAATCTTGCATACTTTTTTAAAAGATATAGGCAATTCACATAAACATTCACAACCTTCTAAATTGACAACTTTAAGATTCCTAGCTTTAGATAGGCGTGATATTTCAATCAATTTTGTGGAATAACTCAAGTCGACCTTTCTCAATTTAACAAGAAGTTGCAACACATGAGATAGAAATGAACAAATTAGAGAAGTGAATTCATGAACTTCATGAACAATTTCAATATTATCCAGAAAAATGAATCACTTGTACATCTTTCAAAATAATTTTGCCACTTACCAATAGTGTATATGCAAATTTATGTGTATTGTCATTTCTAAAATTTGGCATCACATTGCCAAAAAACATACCTAGACTCCAAAACAAAGTCGCTTGAGCAAACTGTAAGGCATTATAAGCTCCACAAGATTTATAGAATTAAACATTCTTGGCATCTTATGGGATTTGTATCCAACCCAGTGGAGATATACAAGCTCACTAGGAAGAGTAACAAGACGTTCAGGTAGGTCAACTTTACAGTTGCAATGACTTAGTTTCACATTATAAAGATAATAAAAAGGGTCATAAATCTTGAAAAATCTTAAGTTGGACATTTTGGAAAAGCATGTTCTACTCAAGACTAATTTTTTACTCCAATAATTGTTTAGGATAATGCCTCGAATTGTTGCAGCTCCCTGACAAGAAATAGCAAAATACAATTATTTGCACATACACATCAAATTATGCTCATGGGATTTCTTACAAGAGAGAGATTAAATATTAAACTTTTCATTGGCAAACAATATTAGTATTATATTCAACTTAATGTTTATTGTTGCATTAAGGACTTAAACTTAATTTTGTAAATAAATTTAACATAAATGACTACATGGCATTCAATTTAACCATTTACGTGTCATTTGCTTTTGACTTTGTTAATGAAAAAAGTTATAAAAGTCATTGAATGTGTCAAAATCATTAAATTGTGAACTTTGCTTTAACAAATTAAAACTTAATTAAGACATAAAATTTAATTGGAAAAACAAAAAAAATAACACCCTTCAAAACTTATAATAACAAAAATAGCACCCCCTATGTTCAAATCATATATTTTCACAATTAAAAAAATAATTTTACATCATTTTTCATTAAACCCATTCAATTAAACGTTGTTCAAATTAAATTGTGACAATTTAGACCATTTCAATGTTATTGAGGTGCTAGTTTTATTATTATAAATTTTAGAGGTGTTATTTTTGATAATTTTTCAATTTAATTTACCTAGTAAAATTTTCATTATACAAACAAACTAGGTAAAAATTTATTACCAGATTATCTTGCAATAGTACATCTTGGACATCATCCATCCTAAATACCCTTTTACTCTTTCCATGCTTTTCAGCATTTTCTTGAAGAGCAATCTTGTGGGCCATTCCACACACTAAATTCATGCATCTGTAGGATGTCGTTTTGATCAATAGATATAAGAGATCTTTTTCTCAAAACACTAATTCCTAAATATGCATAGAGTTCACAAGCGTCCAATATTTCTCCAATGGAGTGTTTGTTCTCTCCAACAAAAAAACATGCAATATCAAGAAATATGTCCTTCTCCATTTGATCTAATCCGTCATAACTTATTCTCAACACTGCATCAATTTCATCTTTAGAGCAGTCCTTCAATTTTTTTAATGCACTATACCAATCTTCTATGCTCAGGTCACAAAGGAAGGAACCCAATATTATAAGTGCTAATGGAATGCCTTTAGCATAATGCACGACCTCAAGTAATACCACCTCAAACTCTTTAGAAGGCTTGCCTCCATTGAAAGCATGCAAAAGAAAAAGTTGATGAGATTCATCCAAATCTAATTCTGGGAGGTTATAAGTGTGGTTAGCTTTTCCAAGCACCTCCTGATTTCTAGTTGTAACAATTATTCTGCTTCCAAAACCAACCATACCATGCTTAACCATACTTGACAAATATGTCATTTGCCTAATATCATCCACATCATCAAGAACAATGAGGGCTTTTAAGTAACGAAGCCTCTCTTGACCAAATTTTGGATTATTTTCATTGAATAATTGAGAATAAAATTTATTTTCCAAATAATTTTGGCCTTGTTTCTCTAAAGTTTCTCTTATATTCAGAAGAAAACAATGCACATGGAATTGTGACTTGAGTCGATCATATAGAACACGAGCCAAAGTTGTCTTCCCTAAACCACCCATACCCCAAACACCTATGAGGAGTACGTCTTGATAGTCAATGCATAATAATGATTTCAATTGCTCAAAGCAGGTATCAATTCCAATTAGATGCTCTATATCACAATTATCAAAAGATGTACATTCCAATTTCTTCAAAATATTGTCAACAATTTTCTTGATTAACATTGACTCCGGCCTTGCATGCATGAGTAAATTAATCACATTAAGTCCACATGCTTCTAGTATATATTGGACTTTTATGTTAAAACATAATAATCTCTTGACTAAAATGTATAATATTTTAATTTTTAAAGACCCTTTGTGACACACTTTAAAGTTAAAGAACATTAGAAACTATTTAATTAACCAAATGTAAATAGGAATGCAATGTTGTATGTCTTCTTATTTTTAGGTATATGTTAAGTTTTTGATTTGTAATGCACATAAAGGTATATTATTTGGACGAATGGACACTTATGCCACTTTTTTTTGTTTTTAAATTAGATACATTAGTCACATTACTTGAAATTCATACATATTTATCTTCTTAGTGCTTAATAAGTGGTATACTTAAGTCATTTTAGTCACATGAATAAAGTGACCAAAGTGTACAACTTGTTAAGACTAATGTGACAAATGTGTATCAATTTCAAGTAATGTCATTAATGTATCCAATTTATAAAATATAAGCGACTAATGGAACACTTTTCCCTATTTTTTATTTCTATATACAAAACTAGTATTGGATCCATGTGCATAGATTAATTGGTGATTTAAATTTGATAAGTATACAATAGTGTTAATTGTCAGTAATAATTTTATCCCTCTGAATTGTTTATTTTATAAAATAAAATAAAAAAGAAAATTTTAAATATAATTCTCTTGTTTTTATTACATTAAGGTAAAAAGTTTATATTAAAATTTGTTATAAATGTTTACAGGAATACTCTTAAAATAAATAATTATTTAATTTGTTACTAGTGAAGAACAAATATAAAATAATTATTATTTTATAAGTAGTTGATAACTTGAGATAATAATATATAATCTAAATGCGAGTGATTTGACACGATATTGATAAAACTTGCAGAACTTCATTAAATAAATAAGCTTCAAATATAACCGGATAACATAGATGAACTTGATACAATAGACATAACAAACTTAATAAGCATCTTTGTAAGATTGTTTTTTCTTAAAAGTAATATATATTACTTGACTTTTTTTTAATAGATATGTCACATAACATGATCTCAATACAAAAATACATTATTATAATTCAATACAAATAAAATTTGCTCATAAATGAATTGATTGTATCTGATCCATTCATTAAATGAGTAAGCATGAACTACATGAATTGTTATACACCATTAAGAATCAAAATAATTATTGATAATTAACAGTGTAAAGCTAATACATAATAAAGCTACTATTATAATTATTCATAAAAAAATATTTATTATAAGACATTTTGGTATTTGTTGGAATAAAAAACCTAAAATGTAAAAATATGCAAGACATATGACATAAGGTTGTAAAAGTAAGTAATGAAAACAAGGGTATAGTTGTAAATTTAGGATATTATGAGAGATATCAATTTTTTTTTAGTACACTATTAACAAAAATCTTAAGGGTATGTTTAGCTGCATAACTAGAAAATAATTTTTTTATTTTTAAGTTATTATTTTTTTAAAAACAACGTGCTCTAAAAAATGGAAAAAGTAGAACAGCTTCTTTGCTAACAGCTTCTTCTTTTTTTTAATTCCCTTGTGCTATATTATTCCAATTTCAAGGTTCGTGCTAGTACAATAAATTGAATGATATATAGATAAATTTACATATATTTAGAGTTTAAATCTTTGTCTTACATATTATGATAATTTTTAATCTTAATGGAGAAAATGGATAACTTTACTATGTGTAACTATGTTAATTTCATGTTTGAAACTTAGATCAATTAATTTACTATCGTTTATTACTTATTTTGTATTTAATATTTATAAAAAAAAATATCAAAGACATAACTAATAATTAATTTGACTAAATGTATAAAGACATTAATTTTTCTTATACGTAGTTGAAGTCAAATTGAATCATGTTAATAAAAAAAAAATATTGTATTCTTTTTTACTGCATCTATAGAACAAATTAACATTTTTCGTATATAATTACTTTGATCACTTTGATAGTTTATTGATTTCAGACATTACCTAACATTCCTTAAAAATCATTACTTAACATATATAATTTAATAAAATATGTATAAGCATTTAAGTTAGCTTAGAAGACTAATTTTAAAATAAAAATATTATTGTATAGACTTTGACAAATTGACAATGACAAATGTAAAGTCTTTTTAATGTTATTATTGTTAATAATTTTATTTTAAAAAATCTCAATTTTTTATTATAACAACCGACACATACATATACATATATATATATATATATATATATATATATATATATATATATATATATATATATATATATATATATTCTAGATGACATAAATGAATACAACATGATATGATACTATTTTTTAAGTAGAAATATAATTTAATCTATACCATCTTATGAAGTACAATTTGACAAACAATTTTTTTTTTTCCCTCATTCCTTGTACCCAAATCCAGTATTATTTGAAGGTCACACCTTTTAATCTTAATTAATTTTTATGTTATTATATTATTTATATGATTATTATTTATATATTTTGATTTTTTTCTAATAGTTAAGCATTCAATTATTTTGCACAATTAATTTCATATATCTACAATAAAAAAAATGTACATATTATCATGTACAAGTTTTTTTCGATCCATGTAAATTTAATGTTGTCGTATCTATTAAATTCTATGAAAGATATATTTCCTACGTAAAAATAAACAAACTATAAATGAATACTTTAATTTTCTAATATTTATTAACTTAAATTTATTAAATCTTAAAAACAAAAATGTAATTAAAATGTTGGAGACATATTATTCATTGGGCATCAAGCGAAAAGAGAGAAAAAAAAAAAGTTAAATATCTGGTTTAAATTTTAAATTATTTTCTTCACTTTTTATTGAAACTGAAATACAAAACTCAAATTAATATTGTAGATTTGTTTCTAAAAAAGTTACAATAAATTTATTTTATTACCAAATAAACGAAAAGAATGAAGAAACAACTTCGTGACTCTAGAAGAAATACCAATCAAACTTGAAAAGAAATATATTGTCTTTTCCTCTCAACTTTCTCATCACATGTTCACACATTTTGACTTACAGTTTTCCTGATCCCCAATTTCGTAGTTTTCTCTTGCTTTTCATACTGTGAACATTATGAAAAAAGACTAGCGTAAATAACGAATTTTTATCATACCGTCTGTGCTACATATTGAAGTCAAAATTTCACATCTTCTCTTAAAAGTTGAAAGGTATAAGTGAAGTGAACGAAATGAAAGTGGAGACAATATATATTGTAGAGTAAAAGATAAAAAAGAAAATTATATTTTCAGTGTAGAGAATGAAGTCATGATATTCATCAACATAAAGAAAGAGAAAATTAAGTCAATTCTTCATATAGATAATGAATGTTATAAATTGGGATACAGAAGCAAAAATCATAAATTAATATAGATCTTACAAATAAGTAATAATGTATTATAAAAAATAAACATTACATAAAAACTTTAAGTACGTCAACATTGAAAAGTTTACTTATTGGCAATGCCAAACAGAACATAATTTACTATTATATTATTTATATGATTATATTTTTATATTTCAATACTTTTACTAATTGTTAAAAGTTCAATTATTTTACACAATTAATAAATGTATATTATAATACATAAAAAAAATTCTATCCGTGTAAATTTAATATTATCATATCTATAAAATTATAAGGAGGAATTATTTCCTACATAAAAATAAACAAGCTATAAATGAATACTTTAATTTTCTCATATTTATTAACTTAAATTTATTAAATTTTTAAAAAAATGTAATTAATATTCAAAAAATATATATAATTAATTAAAATGTTAAGGAATAATTATTAAAATGTTCGAGACAATAACCATGGGCCATCGACCGAGAAGATTTAAAAAAAAGGAACAATTGCATGCAATGATCCGGTCTTAATTATTGGGTTTTACAAATAACTCCCCCCAATGCACCTTTTCCTCTTTTTTTTTTCTTGTTATTTGGATTAACCCAGGCTTTTTTTTTTCTTTTTTTTCTCTCTCTATTTTTTGGTATATGTTGATTTATATTTTTATTTTTAAATAAATATAAGTATTTTTTGATATAATTGAAAATATACATTTTCTTGAATAATTTAATCATTTTTACTTAATGAAAAGTAAAAGCTGTATAAAAAAAGGACACATGTGTCATATCAAGAAAAAATCATATGTTGCATAATAGAAAAAATATGAAATCATAGGAAAAACTAACCACTAAATATCTAGTTTAAATTTTAAATTATTTTCTTTACTTTTTCTCGAAACAGAAATACAAAACTCAATCAATCTCGTAGATTTGTTTTTAAAAAATTTACAATAAATTTATTTTATTACCAAATAAACAAAAAAGAATGGAGAAACAACTTCATGAATATAGAAGAAATACCAATCAAACTTAATCTTCATAATCATCATTCCTTGCAATAATAGGAAGCAAACATAATTTGATGATATTAAAATCAGATCTTTGAATCAAAGGGTATATATAGAGAGCATTGCAAATAAATTTTCTAAACTAGATGTAATAAACAAAGCAATATGCATATACTGATAATTATTAAAAGAGCATTTGGGAAAAAATATTTTAATTTTGTAATTATTATATTAAGTTAATTAGGTCTCGTAATTTAACAAAAATATTTAAACTTGTTTAATTAACATAAATGAAGCTTTATATATAATGAAAAATATATTTATGTTTCACTTGCCTAGTTAATTCAAAATAACTTAATAATTTTAAGTTATAATAATTAAAAAATATTAAAAAATATTTATATATAACAAACAAACAAAAAAGCCTGGAATCTCTTTCTGATGCAACAAAGAAAAATTTTGATTTAAAAATGTGATAATGAAAAATAATATGATTTTTTTTTGGGGAACTAAAATTGATTAAATCTATCTAATATTTATGAATAAGAAGATTACACATAACTTACATTTTTTTTATCGCATTCAAATAAAAAATTATGATTTGAATTTATTTTGGTATTTTGCAAAAAAAAAATGGATGAATTAAACCCAATCCAAAATACAACAAACTAACATGAGTGTATTTAATTGAGATTTTTAATGATTTTTATGTGATTTTAAAATTTAGATGTATTCAATTAAGATTTTTAAAGACTTTAAAAATTTAAAAGTATTCAATTTTGATTTTAAAGATGTATTTAAAAATAGATGGAAATATTTCCCCAATCAAATTTGCTACTGCCACAACAGTAATTTATTAATGACCACTTTATCCAATATTAATGATATTAAGATGTAATTAATATTAAAGATAAAATGGACATTTTATACACTTTTATTGTGGTAATAACAAAAATATTTTTGGCAATATATCATTACCTTTAAAAATTTATAAAAATTTAAGTATATTTAATTACAATTTTGTGAAAATCTTTAAAAATTTATATATATTTAAAAAAAATGATTTTAAAAAGATTTTAAAAATTGAAGGATATATTTTTATAAATTTTTAGTTAAAATTATACTTAAAAAAAAATCTCTATTAAAAGAGAGTTGCCCAAACAATAACAATAACATAGTGTGTCGTTTAATTATATTATATTTCTTTCTTATATAAAAGTGAGTTGTTCAAATACATTTATTTGATAGGATTTTGTTAGATGCTTTTGTTAGTTGTCCATTTCTTTCAATTATAGATTTTTTTTTTTTTTGATGTTTTTGTTAGATTTTGTTAAATATTTATATGTTGTATATGAAGCCACGTTTATAAGAGAATAGCTCACATTCTCTTTTCCTTTACTTTTTAACTTTCTCCTCACATGTCCACACATTTTGACGTACAAGTTTTTTTTTTATCCCCACTTTCTTAATTTTTTGTTGCCCCTTTTCAATCTGTACACATTGTGAAAAAGAATAATAGGTATACTTTATCGAATATTAATAACCCTTTTTCTTTTTTAATCCCCTTTTATTAATAACCATTTTATTTAATATTAATTATATTAATATGTAATTAATAATAGGTATTAAATAGATATTTTATATACTTTTATTATAATAAAAAAATAAATGTAATAATATCATTACCTTTAAAAATTTATAAACATTTGAGTGTATTTAATTATACTTTTCTAAAAAAATTAAAAAATCTATGTATTTAAATGATTTTAAAAATTTGCAGCCATTATGCTCATGTAATGTTAATATGTTATGCAAGGAATGAGAACTAAAACAAGGGAAATTACGCTCAATTTATAGATGGATTCCCGAGTCAGATGTAGAAATAACTATTTTCGGACTATTTGTCGACTATGACAATTTGACAGTGTAATTATTACAATAAATATTTTAGTGCTGTAATTATTAAGTTAATTTAATTAAATTTAGTATTCAAAAAAATTAAATTGATTTAATTAACAGAGATTAAGCATTATATATAATAAAAAAATATATTTAATAAATAGCTTAATTAATTAAAAATTAACAAAAAAGGATTTTGTATTTTAATAGTCTCCATATTTAATAAAATGTACGCACATAAACCCATATTATTAGGAGGTAATAATCGTATTGGGTTATCCATGTTCGTGTCATATTATTCATTTCATTCGTGTCGCATTTTTCATTAATCATGTCAGGTTTTCTTGTTAGTTGACACATAAAAAAATTTATTTAACTTTTTTTTGTATTACTTTTTTATAATAGTAAGAAATAATAAAAACTTTAAGGATATGAAAAAACTAACGATAAAATTTTGACTTAGAAGCAGGGGTGCCAATTTGTGCAAATTTGGTTAGTTCAAGTTGGCTCAAACTAGTTCAGCTCAAATTGATTCAATCCTAACTCAATTTAAATTTAATTCGAGCTAGTAAAGGTGAGCACGAACCCAAACTAAATACAAACGAACTGGCTCAAACTAGCCCAAATTATTAATTATATATATTTTTAATTAATATGACTTTTTTTTATTAAAATAATATGTTTAATAATTAAAGCTCAAACAACATTACATAAAATAATAAAAAAATATATAAATATAAGAAAAAATTAATTATTAAAGCAAAAAGTTAATTACTAAATTAATTAGGTAATGAGTAAATGCTTTAAACCCCACACATACAAAAGTTAAGAGCCGTCATGCCCTCATGTAAACTCACATTTAGAATAAAGAGTTCTCAAGTCTAAATAAAATTTAATCTAGCTATTAAACAAAATAAATAGAGATGAATAGTAAATAAATATACTTACTAAAAAATGAACAATTAAAATAAATTAAAATGTTACAAGAAAACATAACTTTTTTTTTATATACACAAGAATACAACTTTGACTATTACATAATATATAATTCTTAAGACAATAAACAAGTGAAAAAGAGAATAGCATAATACAAGTTGATAAAAAAATTAAAATTTTTACTTGAAAAACTAATACCTAATTGATTTAAAAATAGAAAACTTCATAATACTAATTTAAATTAAATATAAATATTATTTTTTTTGTTTAAAGAGTTAAGTAGATTTAAACGCAAAATGCATTAATATCAAAGAATGTAGCATAATATTGTGACAAAATAAATAAATTATAATTATTTATTCATTATTAGCTTATTTTTCAAAAGAAAAGGGAAGAAAAATAACTAATATATCATAAAAGAGAAATACTGAAAGAAATGAAAGATTATTTTAATTTTAATATAGTATTTTTTATTTTTTTATTTAAAATATAATTTTATTTTTATTTTGAGCTAATGGACTGGCCTTAACCTAGCTTAAATTTTTTCTTATTCGAGTTGGGCCAAAACAAGCCCAAATTTAATTCGATTATTGTTCGATTCGTATTTTTTCAATTCGATTCAATCAATCGAGCTATAACACAAATTATCACCCCTACTTACAAGTTTTTTTTTTATCCCCACTTTCTTAATTTTCTCTTGCGGCTTTTCATTCTGTGCACATTTTGAAAAATAAGTATAAAATAAAACTTGAAAGAGACCAATGTAAGTTATGGGTTTTTAAAAATACGTGTGCTACTGAAGTCAAAATTAAGTTAGAATTTCATAACTTCAAAGATACATTTTAGTAAATCCGTTGAAATATCCATAATAATAACCCATTCAGTTTTTGAAAAATAATAAAAGTAACGCCACTTAAAACTTTTAATAACAAAACTATCATTTCTTGTATTCAAATTTATATTTTTACAATTAAAAAAATAATTAATATGTCATTTTTCTTTGAACATTCATCCAATTATAATTGAACGATGACAATTTAAATCTGTTTAATATTGAACGTTCAATATTATTGAGATGCTAGTTTTGTTACTATAAATTTTAAGCGTATTATTTTTAATAATTTTCCTTCAAATTTTTATGAAAGAAAAACTATTGATTATTAATTATGATTTTTGCCTTTTACATACTCAAGTATTTTTAATCAAATTTATATTAGTAAGTTAATTCTTCTCGAGCAACTAGTATAATCGTGGTCTCTCGTCCAATTTTAATTTTTGCTCTGCTTCTCAAAGGAGCCAAAAATATATGCATGATATTAAATAAATAATAAATTAGCATAGTATCTTTAATGTAGATAAATACTTTTTTAATAGAAATTATGATATTTGTGAATCATGGTCTTTTGTCCTAGCATGACTACTAATCTACCTATTTGTGAATCTAAAGTTTAAAACTTATACGTGAAATTTTAAAAATTTAGAAACTAATTGTATGATTTAAAAGCTTGAGTAACAAATCATATATTTTGTAAGTATGAAAACCTATATGTAAATTAAAATAAAGTTTGAGGACTAATGCTAAAATTTAGCCTATAAATATGCATCAAATGTTGTATTAACGTTTAATTGGACGTTAAATTAAAAAGGTGAACATTTAAGTAATTGTGAGACAATTTCCTTTCTAACATGAGTAAATTATAATGTATCATATAAATTAATGAAATTAATGCATGCATTATGTTCCAATAAAAAATGTTTGAAGAGTGCTTAAGACATTCTTTTATATACACTTCTTCGTGTACTCTTATACTTCTTCATTTGCCGTGTGTTATTGAACTTTAAAAAACTGTATTTTTCACTTTAAGTTTTTTTAAAAAATAAGTATTATCTTTTAGTATTGCTCTTTTCTTAAATTAACTTGTGCAAGAAAAAAAAACTACCATTTAATTATCTTAAATTTTAGGTCTTTTTTGATAATGATTTTTATTTATGATTTATGATTTATTATTAAATAATTAACTTTGTGACTTTTCTTTTATTTTGTAAAAATAATTACAATTGTGTTTCAGGAACTTCAAAAATTAAGAAATTTTTTGTTTTAATTTAAAATTTAGGTTTTTAATCATTTTCTACTAATATTTATACATATAAAAGTCATAAGACTTCGATTATATATGTGTGTGTGTGTGTGTGTGTGTGTGTTTGGTCTCTGATGGAACGAAATCGATACCTTTACTTTAATAAAGTAAAGAAAATACTAATTTCGTAAATGTTTATTTTAAATTTATAAAATCTTGCAAGTGCACGAATCATTTTATAGAAAATGATAAGTATACTCCCAAGGTCGGTCTAAGGAAGAAATTTATGTGGTTTTTAATAATCTAATCAAACTCTTAAAAACAAAATTAAAACCTAAACATTCTGTCACAATATTTGATTTTTGTTTGAATCTATTCTAAAATACAAAAATAAGAACATGGATTCAATAAAATAATCATGCAATTATATCATTCATAAACAGTGGAGAATTAATGGATAATAATAAGTTAATCATGCTTGCTTCATATTATATAGGTTATGAAATATTTGAATTAAAATTATTGATTCTCTCTTTTATGTATAAATACCACCTTTGGTAGGGTTAGATATTCTTTGTTAATTAACCAAATTAATTACCACCTTTGGTGGGGTTAGATAATTAATTTGGTTAATTAAATTAAAATCATTTTTCTAAGAGATTGAAAATGAACCATTTAAATGCCACCTTTGGTGGGGTTAGACATTTTAAACTTTATTCAAGGTGTCCAAGTTAAATTTAAGAATTTAATGATCTGAATACTAACTTTCAAGTTTTAAAACTATTACAGAAAATATTTTGTCAATACATTTTCAAATAATAATTCTTTGTCAAAAACTTTTGAAATAGAGTTTCGCATCAACAATACCAGGCGATTGTACCAATAAGTAGAAGAGCACTACTCTAAATTAGACCAAATAATTAAAACTTAAAATCTAACTTTCAGATTTAAAGTTTGTAATGAAAAATAATGTATTTCTCTCTAACAATCCTTTATATGAAAATCTTGAATAAAAATAATATTTAATTTTGTGAAAATATTTTACTTATTAATATTTCACAAGCATAATAACAATATTATTATCTCATTTTAATAAACAGCCAGACATGCTCAATTTAATAATTAGCTAGAAGATTAAATATAGCATGTAAAAACAAAACATATGAAATAATGTTGAAAATAATTCATTTAAAACATACCTTAACATAATTTCGGAATTGTTTCTGGAAAAACCTCCAAACGAAATTACTTTCCTATTTATTGAATCAAAACTAAAACTATTACAAGAACATAACTAAGTTCTTCTCAAAATGAGAAAAACTACAAAAACTAAAAAAACTAAAATTAAAACTAAGAAAACTTTCTAGAGAGAGAAAGCTAGAGAGAGAGAGAGAAGAGAGCTCTAAAATTGGTGTGTGAAATACAAAGGGGAGGGGGTGTATTTATAGGTGAAAACATGGGGCTAAAATTGGCAAAAAAATGTCAAAATGGCACAAGTGGGTGAATAGTGCGAATGGCTGGCGTGGACAGGCAGGCTGGTGGGCGCAGGCGCGCTGCGCGGCGCGCGGGGTGTGCAACGTGGACAATGGGGCGCGCGCGGGGTGTACGGCATGCGACGCGCGAGGTGCTGCGCGGACGGGCGTGCTACGAGCGCGTGAATGGCGTGCTGCGCTGCGTGACTGGCGTGCTGCGCGCGTGACAGACGTGCTGCGCGCGTGGACGGGCAGTTTTGACCATTTCTTCATTTTTTTGATTTTTCTTTATTTTTTCTTCACCTTTTTGGATAGTAAATAAATACTATACTTTAAATATTGTGATGAATTGCTTCCAAATTAAATATAAGTCCTGAAAAATAATAAAAATACCCGTGATTCTGAAAAGATAGAATTATATAAAATATGATAAAATCATGCATAAATAAATCTATTTAATCAATTAAAGTGCATTAAATTATGGTATCTTTAGTGATTTTTAAGCACTCATCACAACCCCCAACCAGCTTCTTGCTAGCTATTCTCTTAGCAAGATAAGCGATAAATCTAAAAATAAAAAACTAAAAATTTAAACTATCCTAAATCACTTCCGTAGATTGACACGGTTGCATTTAGCATATGCAACAAGCCGTTAAACCCCTAGGTTGCCCTAGTGGACGAGTTAAAGTCTCGTGAGGGTTTCAGAGAATGATACCCACAAACATTTGAACTAAATAAAACAAACTAACAATACTACAAGTAAAATCTACAAACTTATATCATCAAAATTTCTAATGCTTCAGTTTATTTTCAATTTATAATCGAGGCTCATACATAATTTTATTCAATTATCTTAACACATTAAGGATTCATCATGCAAATAAATTTTGAGTCATAAGTGCATACTCCAAAACTAAATAAATATATATCAATATTAATTCCCTCAAATCTAGTATTTAAGAATCCGAATTCGCTTCAACTCTATTCCTCACAAGATTCACTCTTAATATCACACTGATCCTATGGGTTCAAACACTCAACAAAGTATATGTGAATAGAAGTTATGTAAAGAAATGAGCTAATACATTCGCATATGATTTTACAAGAAAGGCTCAAAAAGTGCATAACATTGATCTCATGAAAGGAATCAAATGATAGGATTTTATGAAGAAATCACATTATAGTCTCATGCATCAATTAAAATCCTTAAGCAAAAACTTCAATTGTATGCCATAGAATGAATAACAATGCATTGACTTTAAGGGAAATTTTTTCTATTTTTTTGTATTAACCATTTCACTATTTGAAGAACTTTAGGGTCATAATAATATTTTTTAGGGACCCAAATACATGTGTATTTTGTGAAATGAAATTGTAGCTCTTTTGCGTTGGCTATAGGAATTGCCCTTTTTTTTTTTTTTTTTTTATAAGTCAAGCATAAATGAAATAGACAAACACTTAAAATTTAACTCAAATCATTTAATTTAAGCAATACAATTAAATCCATGATTCTTCATTAGATATTTAAAAATCCTAACATTCAATGCAAAAACCTATAGAGATCTTCTAACAATTTGAAATAATAAGAAAAGTGTTTAAAAGAGTAGAATAATGATTAACTCTCAGAATGAAACGTTAATGGCTCAATAATCATCTCACAAGGTAGTCTCCACTATTTGATTCTTAAACACAAAATTTTCGGTTTATCTCAATTTCAATATTTAAAAAGCATGAAGTATGAACTATGAACAAAAACCAACTTTTACAACTAGCCTTGAATATGTATAAGAAATTAAACAAAACATGTATAAAGATTAAATTACTCACTTTAAATTAACAAGAAAACATGATAGTTTTGTATCAAAAAGTTGTTGATTGTTGTGTTTTTTTTTTATTATTACTTTTTTATTAGACCTATTTGTACCCCAAAACCTAAACTAAACATTGTCCTCAATGTTTTGAACTACACATATGTTTAGAAAATCATTTAAAAGGAACAAATAGAAAACTAATAGAGAAAGAAAAAAATATTACCTAAAATAGTGGGTTGCCTCCCATCAAGCGCCTTCTTTAACGTCTTAGCAAGACGCATCATTATGGTGCTATGGATCGCACAGCCAAATGCAATCAATTTCAGCAGTGTTGTGTGGTCCTTCCAAATAAGGCTTCAGACGATGCCCATTGACTTTGAATGCTATTTGTGTCTTGGAATCCAATAGCTCTACTGCTCCATGTGTAAACACTTGGACTATTTTGAATGGTCCATCCCATCTTGACCTTAATTTTCCTGGAAATAATCTCAGACAAGAGTTAAATAAAAGAACTTTCATTCCAGGATGAAAAGATTTAGGAGCAAGCCTTTTGTCATGATAGCGTTTAGTATGCTCTTTGTACAACTTGGCATTATCATAGGCTTCGTTCCTAATTTCTTCCAATTCATTAAGATGGAGCAACCGTTTTTCTCCTGCTTTATCTAAGTCCATGTTTAGCTCTTTAATTGCCCAGTAAGCTTTGTGTTTGAGTTCAATAGGAAGGTGGCACGCTTTTCCAAAGATTAGCCGGTAAGGGCTCATCCCAATAGGTGTTTTGTAAGCTGTACGATATGCCCATAAGGCATCATTCAACTTGAATGCCCAGTCCTTCCTTGAAGGACGTACAGTGCATTCCAAAATTTCCTTGATTTGCCTATTACTCACTTCCACTAGACCGGAAATTTGAGGATGATATGGGGTAGCCACTCTATGAGTGATGTTGTAATTTTTCAATACTCCATCAAAGAGTTTGTTGCAAAAATGACTACCCCTATCACTTATTATGGCTCTAGGCGTTCCGAACCTACTAAATATGAAATCTTTCAAGAATTTCACAACCACATTAGCATCATTGGTTTTAGTGGGTATAGCTTCAACCCACTTGGACACATAATCCACAGCCACCAAAATATAATGAAAACCGTTGGATGGGGGAAAAGGACCCATAAAGTCAATCCCCCATACGTCAAAAAGTTCAACAACTAAATTAGATGTTAAAGGCATTTCATCTCTTTTGTTAATATTGCCTGTCCTTTGACATCTATCACATTGTGCACAAAATATTTGAGCATTTTAAAAAGAGTAGGCCAATAGAATCCAGACTGTAATATTTTACGGGCTGTCTTCTCTCCACCAAAATGGCCTCCACAATGAAGTTCATGACAAAATGTCAGAATGCTCTTATGTTCTTCTTCAGGAACACATCTCCGGATGACTTGATCTTGACCAATCTTATATAAATAAGGGTCATCCCAGAAATAGTCCCTAATTGTCTTAAAAAACCTTTTCTTGTCCTGATAGGGAGTGTTAGGTCTCAAAACACCAGTGGCTAGATAATTTACAATATCGGCAAACCATGGATTTGGACCTATTGAAAATAACTGTTCATCAGGAAAGGTTTCAACAATATCTTCTTTACTCTCACCTTCAAGAGAATTGAAGTCAGAAATTAACCTAGATAAATGGTCAGCTACTAAGTTTTCACTGCCTTTCTTATCTTTGATTTCTAGGTCAAATTCTTGTAAGAGTAAAACCCACCTGATTAATCTTGGTTTTGCATTAGGTTTACTTAACAGGTATCTTAAAGCAGCATGATCAGAATGCACAATCACTTTAGATCCTACTAAGTATGACCTAAATTTATCTAAAGAAAATACAATAGCCAAGAATTCCTTTTCAGTGGTGGAATAGTTCATTTGGGCATCATTGAGTGTTTTGCTCGCATAGTAGATGACATGCAAACGCTTATCCACTCTCTGTCCCAAGACTGCTCCGATTGCATAATCGGAAGCATCACACATTAATTCAAAAGGTAAAGACCAGTTTGGTGCCATAATAACAGGGGTAGATGTTAATTTATCTTTCAAGGTATCAAAGGCAATAAGACATTCATCGTTAAAATTGAAATAAACATCCTTGGACAACAGGTTACATAAGGGACGACTTACTTTAGAAAAATCTTTGATAAATCATCTGTAAAATCCTGCATGACCTAAGAAGCTTCTTATCCCCTTAACAGATGTAGGGGGAGGTAGTTTGGAAATCAGTTCAATTTTTGCCTTATCAACTTCAATACCTTTGTTTGAAATGACATGTCCCAACACTATCCCTTTTTGAACCATAAAATGACTTTTCTCCCAACTAAGGGTTAGATTGCATTCAATGCATCTTTCTAAAACCAAAGTCAATTTATGTAAGCAATCATCAAATGAGTTTCCAAAGATAGAGAAATCATTCATGAAAACCTCAATAAACTTTTCCACCATGTCTGAGAAGATAGATATCATACATCTTTGAAACGTGGCGGGGGCATTGCATAACCCGAATGGCATTCTTCTAAAAGCAAATGTCCCAAAAGGACATATGAATGTGGTCTTTTCCTGATCTTCTGGTGCTATGGGTACTTGATAATATCCAGATAGTCCATCTAAAAAATAGTAAAATTCGTGCCCAGCTAATCTTTCCAACATTTGATCAATGAATGGAAGAGGAAAGTGATCCTTTTTAGTATTAAATTTAGTTTCCTGAAATCTATACACATCCTCCATCCAGTGATTATTCTAGTAGGCACTAATTCATTTTTGTCATTTTTAACAACTGTTATCCCAGATTTCTTAGGTACCACATGCACTGGACTAACCCACTTACTATCGGCAATAGGGTAGATAATTCCTTCTTCCAACAATTTCAGAATTTCTTTCTTTACTACCTCTTGCATGTTTGGGTTTAGTCTTCTTTGGGCGTCTCTAACGGGTTTAGCACCATCCTCCAGATTGATCTTATGCATACATATGATAGGACTAATGCCTCTTATATCCCCGATACTCCAACCTATGGCTTTTTTAAACTTCTTAAACACTTTAATAAGTTCTTTTTCTTGGGGTTTGGTCAAGTTTGAAGAAATTATCGCTGGATAAGTTTCTCCTTCTCCCAAAAACACATATTTTAATTGCTTAGGTAAGTCTTTTAGTTCAAGTTCAGGTGGATTGGCCCCTTTTTTAGATGGGAGATTGGGTAGATCAAAAAGTGTACTAGATTTTTCTATTAGTTCATCACTATCTGCAGTTCGAGGTACCCCTTAGTTTCCTCATCTAAGTCTTCTTCTACCTTTTCAAGTATAAGAGCTATTTCAAGTTTGTCTTCTATTCTGTTTTGAAAAAAAGTTCGTTGGACAAGATTGTCCAATGGGTCAATATCGAATATTTCATCGATGGCAGATATAGAAGGAAAAGGTGAAGATTCAAAAACCTTAAAATGAACAGTCTCTCCTAAGACTGTCATTATTAAATTTCCATCTTGGACATCAATAATAGTCTTGGTAGTTGCCATAAATGGTCTACCAAGAAGTATTGTGTGTGCTTTGTCCAAAGCTAGATTTTCTTGCATATCTAGAACCACAAAATCAATAGGTATGATCAGTTTGTCTACCTGCACTAGCACATCCTCAACTATTCCCTTTGGATACTTTAGAGATCTATCAGCAAGTTGAAGGGTCATAGTTGTTTGTTTTAGGTCTCCCAAACCCAACTGTAAGAATATAGATTAGGGCATCAGATTTATACTAGCACCTAAATCAAGCATTGCTCTGGCTACTTTCCTATCCCCCATAGTTATGTTTATGATAAAACTTCCAGGGTCTTTCAACTTAGGGGGTAGTTGGTGCTGAAGCACAGCACTAGAAATTTCTGATACAACTACTCTCTCATTAAGTTCATACCTCCTTTTCTTAGTGTTCAATTCTTTGAAAAATTTAGCATAAGAGGGCACATTCATGATCACTTCTAATAATGGTAAATTGATATTTACTTTAGAAAGCATATTAAAAAGATCATAGAATTGTTTATCTTGTTTGGATTCTTTCAGCCGATGTGGAAATGGTATTTGTAGCTGATGTGGTTCTGCTGTCTTTTGAAATTTGGGGATGTCAGTTGATTCCCCAATGAGTTTTTCAGAAGGTTTGTCAAAGTTAGCACTTGTCTCTTCTCTTTGAGAAACTAGAATTTCACCTTCTTTGTTACCTGAACTACAAGGTAGATCGTTAGAAATTTCAGGTAAACTTGTATTGACTACCTTACCACTTCGAAGAATTCTTACGTCCTTCACTTGTTCGGGTTGACTGGGTAACTTTCCTGGTTCTTGCTTTTGCATTTGTTCAGCTACCTGCCCAACTTTAGCCTCAATCTTTTTTACTGAAGCCTCAACAGAGCTCAACCTTCGATGATTCATCAATTGGTTATCGTAACTAACTTGAATGAAATTATTCAAGCTATCCTCTAAGGTTGGCTTAAAAGATTGATTTAGTGGGTAAGGGTGGTTTTCATTTGGCATTTGTGTTTGGAATTGGGTATAAGCTTGGTAACTGTTTGATTCCCATGAATGGTTAGGGTGATTATAGGTGTTGGGATGATACCTTTGAAAAGAATTGACTTTTTCCATGGCATTCACACTAGAATCACAAGTATATGAACAATTAAAAGCATTATGTCCAATTGACAAACAAACTTCACATACCTCTTGTTTTGTCATTTGATGGGTAGTGAGAAGTTGCACTTGCTTGGTCAAGTCAGCAAGTTGCAAAGCCATTTCATTCTTGGAGCCAACTTTATTGACTCCTGCGCTCCTTCTTCTAGTACTCTTTTGTTGGGAATTAGTACCCAATAGCTCATAAAAATCAAAGGTTTCCGCTGTGCTCTTTTCTCCTATAGCTCCTCCAGCAAAATTATCAATCATGTATTGACTCTGCTGTGTCAATCCATCATAAAAAAATTGGTTCTGTAGCTGTAATGGAAAGCTATGGTGAGGACATTGAATAAACAGAGATTTAAATCTTTCCCAAGCTTCGTGGAATGGCTCTTCATCCATTTGAGAAAATGTTGCTATCTTTGTCCTTAGATCAGCAGTCTTTTGATGGGAATAGAATCTACCCATAAACTTTTCGTAGACTGCCTCCCATGTTTTTAGAGAGTCTGGCTGTAGAGTTATGAACCATGACCAAGCTTTATCCTTGAGAGTGTAAGGAAAACACCTCATCTTAAGCTGGTCTTCATCAATATTCTGCAGTGGAATGGTTTGGACAATAGCATAAAAATCTCTAATGAAATTTAAAGGGTCTTCATTAGGAGTACCGTAAAAGGAAGGCAACAAGGAATGATGGATCTTTTTCAATTCATAATTCCTTGTAGCATCTTGCAGTTGTATGCCTGAAGTAGCATTGCCAATCATTGGCATTGCGTATTCCTTCATCTTTTTCTGTCTATCTCCAGTATCTCCCATGACTACTCGTGCTTGAAATTGAATCTCCTCTTTTTGAGTATCAATGTCTAACTTCTAAATGGATCTAAAAAGAAAATAAAAAAAATCTTATGAGTATTATTATTAATTAATCATTTTTTTTAAGACTAAAGTTTAGAGATGCAGGGAACCTAAAGTTTTCACTAAGTACTATTTGAAGTAAACAAAAGAAAATTGAACACTATACAAATTTAATGAAAATAACTTATTATTTAGCACATAAAAGTTACAAACAAAGAAGTTTAAGTTTAAAATAAATTAAGTGTTGTTTTTTTTTTTTTTTTAATGTTGAAAATAATTTTATAAACAAAGAAGTTTAACTTAATTTTAATTAATTAATTTTTTTTATATATATATAATGTAACAAAAATAAAGAATTAACACAACTTTTGAATAAAAATAGATTCATTTTATTTCTTTAGAACTTTATTACAAACACATTACAAGAAAAATGAAACACACTAAAAGAAAGAAAAAAAAATTACAATAATGGGTGACCTCTCACTTAGGACTAGAGTTTCTCGTCTTCTAGTAAGACATTGCTTGGAAGATTTCAGAATAAAAATTTAATATCTCCACATCATTAAATTTGTTTGATTGATTTTGACCAATCAGTTAGTCTTTGCTCTGTTTTTGCAAATGCTCAACTAACTGTTCAACTTATACTTCCACCTTTTTGACAGAAGCTTCCACAGAATCCAACCGTTGATTGGTTTTAGACTGATTTTCTCTACAAACTTGAATAAAAGTATTCACGTTTTCCTCCAAGGTTGGTTTACTGGGGAGGCCTCTTGGCATTGATTGGTGGAATTATTGGCCTGGCTGATTTGAGCTTTGGTCATATGGAGGATTGTTTTGCCTCCATGAGAAGTTAGGATGATTTCTCCACCCAGAATTGTAGGTATTTGAATTGGGGTCGAATCTTGGTCTTTGTTGGAATCCTCCCAAAACATTGACCTCTTCAGGTCCAACTTGTGCTTCTCCTTGAAATGGACAGGCTTCAGTACCATGTCCTACATTGCTACACAAACCACAATGTTCTTTAATGGGGGTGGGTTGTGTAGTGAGAAGCGCAACTTGCTTGGTCAATTGGGCAAGTTGTAGTTGTACTTCAGTACTGGAGTCTATTTCATGAACTCCAGCCCTTCTCACTCGAGAGATCTTTTGTTGAGAATTGGCACCCAACATCTCAAAGAGGTTGAATGTCTCTGAGGCAGTCTTTTCTCCCATTGCTCCTCTGGTAGCGTTGTCGACGATGAACTGGCATTGCTGCGTGAGTCCATCATAAAAGAACTGGTTTTGTAACTGCAGGGGGTAGCTATGATGGGGGCACTGAGTGAGAAAAAGTTTGAACCTATCCCAAGCTTCGTGGAATGGTTCTCCCTCCATCTGAGAGAAAGTGGCAATCTTTGCTCTCAGCTCTGATGTTTTTTTATGGGAATAGAATTTTTCCATGAATTTATTGTATACATCCGCCCAGGTAATCAGGGAACCTGGAGGAAGTGACATTAGCCAAACTTTGGCCTTGTCTTTTAAGGTGTAGGGAAAACACCTCATTCTGAGCTCATCCTCGGTAAGATTACTGAGGGGAAATGTTTGAACTGTTGAATAGAAGTCCCTAATAAAAGACAAAGAGTCTTCATTAGGCAGTCCATAAAATGAAGGTAGTATGGAAAAATGAATGTTTCGCAATTCATAATTCCGTGCTGCCTGACTCAGTTGGATTGAAGCAGTTGCAGTGCCAATTACTGGCCTTGCAAACTCTTTCATTGTGGTTTCTTTTACTTGATCGTTTTCCCCCATAGTTAAAAGTAAGGACTCAAAATTTGGCTCAATGATTTCAAAATTTTGTTTTCTTGACAGCTCTTTGGATTGATTTATGTTATCTAAATATGGTGCAAGAGGGTATCCTAAGGATCTCCTACCACGCATAGACTAAAGAAAACAAATTGTTTAAAAACACCTGTCAAGTAAAGAAAAATAATTAAATAAAATAACTATACAAAAAGTAAAATATCATAAATATTAGATAATCAACTATCATACACATTTTAACTATCAATTATCATATAATAATCAACTATCAACTATCATATACATTTTAAAATATCATACATTTTAACTATACAATAATACATTTTAACTATACAAAATATCAACATATCAACATCATACATATTAACTATACATATTAACATATCAACATATTAACTATACATATCAACATCATATCAACATATCAACATATTAACATCATACATATTAACTATACATATTAACATATTAACTATACATATTAACATATCAACATCATACATATTAACTATATAATAATCAACATTTTTTTTTAAAATAATATCATACATTTTAATCAACATTTTAATATCATAAATCATAATCAATATAATAAATCATAATCAATAAATCATACTTTTTAATAAATCATAATCATAATCAATCATAATCAATATAATAAATCATATACATCAATACATAATAAATTAGACTATCATACATCAATACATCAATAAATCAATAAATTAGACTATCATACATCAATACATCAATAAATAATAGATTAGACTATCATATATCAATACTATCATACATCAATACATCAATACATCAATAAATATTATCATAAATACATCAATAAATACATCAATAAATAAATACATCAATACTATCATACATCAATACTATCAATAAATACATCAATACTATCATACATCAATACATCAATAAATATTATCATAAAGACATCAATAAATACACCAATAAATATATCAATAAATACATCAATAAATCATACATTAGACTATCATACATTAATAAATCATAAATTAGACTATCATACATCAATAAATAATAGGTCAAAATATCATACATCAAAATATCATAAATTAGACTATCATACATAATTTATAATTTTTTTTTATTGAATTGTTAATTATTCTCGTGAAAATATCTCACGAAAATATCTCGTGAAAATATCTCAGAAAAATATCTCACGAAAATATCTCAGAAAAATATCTCATGAAAATATCTCGCTAGATATTTTTATTTTAAAAAAATAAATTTTTTTTAATAAATTTTTTTTTTTAAAACAACAACAATATGTTAATAAAGATAAATTAATACAATTAACAAGTAGATATATGAACAAACAAATAAATGAGCAAATAAATATATGAACAAATATATAAACAAATAAATATATGAACAAATAAATTACAACAATTAAACAAGTAGGAGGCTTAGCCATCCATACAAATAATTGAGTAAATAAATATATGAACAAATAAATTACAACAATTAAACAAGTAGGAGGCTTAGCCTTCTATACAAATAAATGAGCAAATAAATAAATAAATAAATATATGAACAAATAAATAATTGAATAATTGAATAATTGAATAAATGAACAAGTAGGAGGCTTAGCCATCCATAAATGAACAAATAAATAAATAAATGAATAATTGAATAAATGAACAAATAAATAAATAAATATAAATTACAGTAATTAACAAGTAGGAGGCTTAGCCATCCATAAATGAAAAAATAATAAATAAATAAATAAACAAATAAATAAATAATTAAATGAACAAATAAATAAATGAACAAATAAATAAATAAATATAAATTACAGTAATTAACAAGTAGGAGGCTTAGCCATCCATAAATGAAAAAATAATAAATAAATAAATAAACAAATAAATAAATAATTAAATGAACAAATAAATAAATGAATAAATAAATAAATAAATGAACAAATAAATAAATAAATATTAATTACAACAATTATCAAGTAGGTGGCTTAGCCATCCATAAAAATAAAAGAACAAATAAATAAATAAATGAACAAATGAACAAATAAATAAATGAATAAATATATAAATGAATAAATATATGAACAAATAAATAAATGAATAAATATCACAATATTTACATCACAAAAATGTTTTTAATAATTTGATAAAGATTAAAAACGCGATTCCTTCCCCGGCAACGGCGCGAAAAACTTGATGGAACGAAATCGGTACCTTTACTTTAATAAAGTAAAGAAAATACTTATCTCGTAAATTTTTATTTTAAATTTATAAAATCTCGCAAGTGCACGAATCATTTTATAGAAAATGATAAGTATACTCCCATGGTCGGTCTAAGGAAGAAATTTATGTGGTTTTTAATAATCTAATCAAACTCTTAAAAACGAAATTAAAACCTAAACATTCTGTCACAATATTTGATTTTTGTTTGAATCTATTCTAAAATACAAAAATAAGAACATGGATTCAATAAAATAATCATGCAATTATATCATTCATAAACAGTGGAGAATTAATGGATAATAATAAGTTAATCATGCTTCCTTCATATTATATAGGTTATGAAATATTTGAATTAAAATTATTGATTCTATCTTTTATGTATAAATACCACCTTTGGTGGGGTTAGATATTCTTTGTTAATTAAACAAATTAATTACCACCTTTGGTGGGGTTAGATAATTAATTTGATTAATTAAATTAAAATTATTTTTTTAAGAGATTGAAAATGAACCATTTAAATGCCACCTTTGGTAGGGTTAGACATTTTAAACTTTATTCAAGGTGTCCAAGTTAAATTTAAGAATTTAATTATCTGAATACTAACTTTCAAGTTTTAAAACTATTACAGAAAATATTTTGTCAATACATTTTCAAATAATAATTCTTTGTGAAAAATTTTTGAAATAGAGTTTCGCATCAACAATACCAGGCGATTGTACCAATAAGTAGAAGAGTACTACTCTAAATTAGACCAGATAATTAAAATTTAAAATCTAACTTTCAGATTTAAAGTTTGTAATGAAAAATAATGTATTTTTCTCTAACAATCCTTTATATGAAAATCTTGAATAAAAACAATATTTAATTTTGTAAAAATGTTTTACCTATTAATATTTCACAAGCATAATAACAGTATTATTATCTCATTTTAATAAACAACCAGACATGCTCAATTTAATAAATAGCTAGAAGATTAAATATAGCATGTAAAAACAAAACATATGAAATAATGTTGAAAATAATTCATTTAAAACATACCTTAACATAATTTCGGAATTGTTTCTGGAAAAACCTCCAAACGAAATTGCTTTCCTATTTATTGAATCAAAACTAAAACTATTACAAGAACATAACTAAGTCCTTCTCAAAATGAGAAAAACTACAAAAACTAAAAAAAACTAAAATTAAAACTAAGAAAACTAAGAAACTTTTTAGAGAGAGAAAGCTAGAGAGAGAGAGAGAAGAGAGCTCTAAAATTGGTGTGTGAAATACAAAGGGGAGGGGGTGTATTTATAGGTGAAAACATGGGGCTAAAATTGGCAAAAAAATGTCAAAATGGCACAAGTGGGTGAATAGTGCGAATGGCTGGCGCGGACAGGCAGGCTGGTGGGCGTAGGCGCGTGACGTGGACGATGGGGTGCGCGTGGGGTGTACGGCATGCGGCGCGCATTTCATCAATTCAGCAAGTTGCATGGCCATTTCATTGTTGGATCCCAATTCGTGGACTCCAGCTCGTCTTCCTCTAGCGCTCTTTTGTTGGGAATTGGCTCCCAACATCTCGAATAGTTCGTAGGTTTCATCCGCTGTTTTCTCACCCATAGCTCCTCCTGCAGCGTTGTCAACTGTGAATTGACATTGTAGTGTCAATCCGTCGTAGAAAAACTGATTCTGTAACTGCAACGGGAAGTGGTGATGTGGACATTGTATCAACAGCAATTTGAATCTGTCCCAAGCCTCGTGGAAGGGTTCTCCGTCCATCTGCGAAAAAGTAGCAATTTTTGTTCTTAGATCAGATGTCTTTTGAAGGGAATAGAACTTACCCATAAATTTATTGTAAACATCGTCCCATGTGACCAAAGAACCGGGTGCCAACGTCATTAGCCAAGACTTAGCTCTATCCTTGAGAGTGTATGGAAAACACCTCATGCGTAGTTGATCTTCACTAAGTCCCTGCAATGGAAAAGTTTGCACAGTAGCATATAGTTCACGCATAAAATTTAAAGGATCTTCATTAGGGATACCGTAAAAGGAGGGAAGCATGGAATAATGAATGTTTTTCAATTCATAATTCCTAGCTGCCTCTGTGAGTTGAATGCACGATGTCGCGGTCCCAATGATCGGTCTTGCAAACTCTTTGTTCATCATTTGCCTAGCTACGTTGTCACCCATTGTTGCTTGCAATTGTTGTTGGACTTCTTCCTCTTGATATTGATTATCCAGTTTCCTTGATCGGTGTTTGACTCGATGAATGTTGTCAATGAAAGGAGAGAGTTCCTTGTTAAGTGATCTCCTACCCTGCATGCACAAATAAAAAGCAAACAAAGAATAAGGTAGCAGTGAAATTGGAAAGTAAGCACTATTTTTTGAATTTTTTTATTTTCTGATTTTTTTTTTTTTTTGGATTTTTTTGAATAAAAATAAATAAATAAAATAAAGAAATAAATAAAATAAACAAATAAAAAAAAATAAATCAGAAACTCTAAAAAGTGTAAAAAGAAAATTATTTAAAACGCCAATTCCCCGGCAACGGCGCCAAAAACTTGATGTGTTAAAATGTGTACTCGCAAGTGTACGAATCACTCGTAGTAAAGTGATAAGCAACTTCCAAGGTCGGTCTCTCAAAGAATTGCAGCGGTCTTAAATAACTAACTTTTAACTTAAACAGAGTTCTAATGAAAACAAAACACTAATTAAATAGAGTTCTAGTGAAACTAAAACTCTAAGTAACTAGAATCCTAACGCTAATAAAATTGTAAAAAGGTTGTTTGTTTTTGGTAACGAGAACAATCATACGACACTCAAACGAAAACAAAATCGCAATCAAACAATCAATTCAATTAAATCAAATATCAATAGAGGATGTATGGACGTTTAGCTTGGTTGACCATGCTTGCATCGAAAAGGTATGGTGAGATAACATGAACGTCCTATATAAACAAAACTACCGGCTTTCCTTTTAATTACGAAACTCCTTTTGGCGGGGGTAGGTCTCTTTGTTGATTAACTAATTAACTGCCTTTGGCGGGGGTAAATTAAATAGCAATCAAATTATGCGCAAGGAAAACATGCCAATCAAATTAATGCTATGACTAAGTCACTAACTTGAAGCTTTGATTAAGTGTTTCGGAATAAAGTTAAGGTGACGTTCCTATAACTAAATTCTCAGATTTTTCAACCTAACTACGAACATCAAATGGGCCCATGATTATTCATAATCAAATATCTAAACATGCTCTTAATCAAAAAGTAATTTATTCATAAATCAATAAAATACACCATACACAATTCTAGCAAACATGGCAACACAAACTAAACATCCATAATTAGACTAGCCGCTCATGTTCATATTATTATTCATAGACAAATAAAATATGATCATACACTTTAACAAATAGAGAAGAAAAATTAATTCTATAACAACAAGAAAATCCTAGATCTAAATACCGCTTATGGATTGGATGACGTTCTTCTCCGTAAGCTTTATCTTCGATCGTTGTTGGCTTCCTTGAATCCTTAGAATATTGTCTCTCGCTTCGTTAGTGTGTGGCAACGCTCTCAAAACTGATTGAATGTATTGTTTGGGTCGCAAAATTGAGAAGAATGAGAGTTGTGTACGAATTGGTCGAGTTGTATGTAAGGGGGACTCTAAGGGGATATTTATAGATGTAAGGGTTTACACGAATCCTATGTGCCATAGGAATAGGCGCGCCGCGGCATGCATTTTCCCCGCCGCGGCGTAACACAATTTCTGAAAAATATGCAAAAACCCGAGAGCTCCCCGCCGCGGCATATAATTATCCCGCCGCGGCGCGCAATGTTTCTATGTTTTCCAGGATTCAACCCGAGAGCCTCTCGCCGCGGCGCGCAATGTCTTCCTTCTTTTCATGTCCCCCCTTACATATGTGATGGCATTTTATGTAAGGCTTACATATTTGTCTTGTTTAGCCCGTAACTCGTGATCCGAGTGCCGTAGGTGTCCCGTCTTTGCGTGTTTTCATCATTTGACTCATTTGACGCTAAAAACACCTGAAATGCACTAAAATATACCCGTGACTCTGAATGGATAGATTAATGAAAATAATCGAAATAATAGTCATAATAAATCTATATATCAATCAATTAAGCACAATTAATCACGAAATATTAGTGCTTTTCGAGCACTCATCACAACCCCCAACCAGCTTCTTGCAAGTCTCTAGCAAGTGAAGCGACCTAAAATAAAATTAAAAACAAACAAATAAACTAACCTAACATAAATCACTTCCGTAGATTGTCACGGTTGCATTTAGCATATGCAACAAGCCTTTAAACCCCTAGGTGGCCCTAGTGGACGAGTTATAGTCTCGTGAGGGTTTCCAGTGATGATACCCGCAAACATCGTAACTGACACAAATAAAGACTCAAAACATACTTGAATCAATCCATGCATACGTCTCAAAAATTGTTAATAACGAATGGCATATGAAATAGTTAAACATTCCCTAAGCTCAAAAACAGTCCAAACATCAAACTCATTATGGTAATCGGATTTTGAACAACCAATCAAACCACAAACCCGTTAGTTATACTATCTGACCGTGTCATGCATGATATTCATAGATTACATTTCAATGTCTCATAAATGTGCAAGTAAAATATGAATGTGAATTTTTGCACTTATAAACTCCATATGCTCATTTTTCAAACTCATCTCCACTAATATAGAAACTAAACTACCTAGAATCAATAGGACTTCATTAAGCTTGTAAAGTTGTGGCTAGGTGTGTGATTATGAAAGTACGAAAATGATGTTTTCATATGATAAGAGTACTTTTTATTTCACAAACATATTTTCAACTTTTTCCACTAATTGCGCTTTTTCATCCTCCCTTAAATTCATATGTCCTTTGGATCTTTTTGCTTGATTTTCTTTCTCTACTTTTCTTGCTCGTTATTTCAATCATCATCATTTTTTTTTTTTATGATGAAGCAAGACGAATATAACATAATTGCTCATGAAAATCAAATATTACATCGAGTACTCTTATCACTAAGGGTAGTACAATGTACGTCAATGTTGAGTTCAAGGGTGTGCTATTGATAAAATATTGCGGGGAGGCCTGAAAAGTCCAAACGGTTCAAAGATGACCTAAATCACTTTCTAAGTGGCATTTGTTTCTATTATTTCGCTTCAATGGGTTTTCAAATGAGTTCTAGAGATTGTTGAGACTTAAAACATATCATGAACATGCATACATTCCACAAATCAAAATAGCTATACTAACCATGCAAACTACCACACGTACCACAAAATCCTCAAATTAGATGAATCTAACATTTATGTGCTTCGTTGCTTAGGTAAAAGTCCAACATCTCTCACATGTCATCGTCATTACAATCATGTTAATATCATAGATTTCCGGATTGACTCAAGTAAACACGACACTAACCTAAAACACTTCAAGTGACAAAAGTTAAAAATTTAAAATTGGTCATATTTCATGCTCATGGAATATCCTTCCCACCCCCAACCTAATTTATGCATTGTCCTCAATGTTGAAAAAGAAGAACAAAAGAAATAAGAAAAAAGTGTGAGAAGTTACCCCCCTTTCGTATGAGATTGTGTCATTACTCGTTATGCTCCGGTTCACTGTTCCTCGCTTTTCTCATGAAGAATTTATGTGTATGAACATATATTGAACCTCAAAGTGTATGCAACACAATTCAAACTCAAACCCAATTTTAGATTATAACTAAGTCAGATGAAAACAGAAAAAACATTAAACTAAGTTAAACAATCCAAAATAAATAAAATAAAAATAACAATAAAGGAAAATAAAAGAAATAAAAACAACGAAAGAGATATGATACCGAATGGGTGCCTCCCATTAAGGGCTTAGTTTAACGTCTTAGCAAGACGTGACTAATCTCGTGTCAAGGGGGGTTAAATATGTAATTGTACTGTTTATCTCCTCCCTTATCTTTCTTGAAATGAGCTTTCGTCCTCCAAGTCGAGTTTTTGTAATTAGAATGCTTAATGCGTTCTTTGTAGGCATCATCCCGACTTAAATTTATCAGTTTGTCCTTCCCTCTCCATTCAACGTTTCGAACCTCAATTTTGTTACTTATGCTATCCTGCAATTCAGTGTTAGAAGAAATAGGGGAGGGTTGAAAAATTCCAAACTGTACAGTCTCTCCACAAACCGTCATTGATAACTTCCTATTATGGACCTCAATAGTTGTCTTAGTAGTGGCCATGAATGGTCTACCAAGAATAATTGTATGTTCCTTGTCTTGAAGAAAATTTCTGTCCATCTCAAGCACCACAAAGTCCACTGGTACAATAAACTTGTCCACCTGTACTAACAAATTTTCCACTATTCCTTTTGGGTATTGAATAGACCCGTTTGCAAGTTGAAGGGTCATCCTTGTTTCTATAAACTTTCCTAAACCTAGTTGCAAGTACACTGAATATGGCATTAGGTTTATACCTGCTCCTAAATCTAGCATAGCTTTGAATACCCTCTTATCTCCCATAGTGATGTCAATGTGGAAACTACCTGGATCTTTCATTTTGAGAGGTAAGTGCGGTTGGATTATTGGACTACCAATTTTTGACATTTCATTCTCTTTGCTTCTATTCTTCTTGATGATAAAGTTCCTGCAAATTGGATCATAAGTTGAACTGTTCTTTATAATATCCAAAAGAGGTAAATTACAATTAATTCCAGAAAATAAAGCAAGAGTGTCAGAGTATTGCTCATCCTGATTTTTCTCCTCAAACTGGTTTATTGGTGGTATTGGTGGTCGGTATGGGTCCATTGACTTGTGCAATCGAAAAATGTTGGATGTTTCTCCAATTTCTTTCTTGGGAAGTTCATTAGGAGTGGTATTAGACTCATCATCTCCTTTGAGAGTTGAATTCTCACCTTCCAAGTTACCTATACTAGACAACAAAACATTAGAATTATCAGGTAAATTTTTAAGTACCTCCTCATCACTTTGAAGGACTGTGATCGCCTTTGCTTGTTCAGGTTGACTAGGCAGCTTTCCTGTTTCTTGTTTGTACATTTGTTCCGCTAGCTGCCAACCTGTATTTCCACTCTCTTCACTGAAGCTTCTATAGAGTCCATCCTTCCATTACAAGAGTGTATGAAATTATTTAGGGTTTCCTCTATGGTCGGTTTATTTTGTGGAAATTGTTGGTTTATGTTTTGGCCTTGTGTTTGGTTTTGGACAAATGGTTGGCTATTGTTTTGTTTCCATCCAAAATTAGGGTTAGGTGTTTGAATAAGGGTTAGGTGTTAGGTGTTAGGTGTTTGAATAAGGGTCGTTCCTAGGTCTAGGTTGGTACCCTTGCATTAAATTAGCCTCTTCATTAGTACCTGTATAAGGATCACCTGCAAAAGAACAAACATTAGCTCCGTGTCCATATGAACCACAAACTCCACATACCTCGTGTTTTGGCATTTGATTAACATTGGAGGTTGTGAGAAGTTGCACTTGTTTCGTCAATTCAGCAAGTTGCATGGCCATTTCATTGTTGGATCCCAATTCGTGGACTCCAGCTCGTCTTCCTCTAGCGCTCTTTTGTTGGGAATTGGCTCCCAACATCTCGAATAGTTCGTAGGTTTCATCCGCTATTTTCTCACCCATAGCTCCTCCTGCAGCGTTGTCAACTGTGAATTGACATTGTAGTGTCAATCCGTCGTAGAAAAACTGATTCTGTAACTGCAACGGGAAGTGGTGATGTGGACATTGTATCAACAGCAATTTGAATCTGTCCCAAGCCTCGTGGAAGGGTTCTCCGTCCATCTGCGAAAAAGTAGCAATTTTTGTTCTTAGATCAGATGTCTTTTGATGGGAATAGAACTTACCCATAAATTTATTGTAAACATCGTCCCATGTGACCAAAGAACCGGGTGCCAACGTCATTAGCCAAGACTTAGCTCTATCCTTGAGAGTGTATGGAAAACACCTCATGCGTAGTTGATCTTCACTAAGTCCCTGCAATGGAAAAGTTTGCACAGTAGCATATAGTTCACGCATAAAATTTAAAGGATCTTCATTAGGGATACCGTAAAAGGAGGGAAGCATGGAATAATGAATGTTTTTCAATTCATAATTCCTAGCTGCCTCTGTGAGTTGAATGCACGATGTCGCGGTCCCAATGATCGGTCTTGCAAACTCTTTGTTCATCATTTGCCTAGCTACGTTGTCACCCATTGTTGCTTGCAATTGTTGTTGGACTTCTTCCTCTAGATATTGATTATCCAGTTTCCTTGATCGGTGTTTGACTCGATGAATGTTGTCAATGAAAGGAGAGAGTTCCTTGTTAAGTGATCTCCTACCCTGCATGCACAAATAAAAAGCAAACAAAGATCAAGGTAGCAGTGAAATTGGAAAGTAAGCACTATTTTTTGAATTTTTTTATTTTCTGATTTTTTTTTTTTTGGATTTTTTTGAATAAAAATAAATAAATAAAATAAATAAATAAAAAAAATAAACAAATAAAAATAAATAAATCAGAAACTCTAAAAAGTGTAAAAAGAAAATTATTTAAAACGCCAATTCCCCGGCAACGGCGCCAAAAACTTGATGTGTTAAAATGTGTACTCGCAAGTGTACGAATCACTCGTAGTAAAGTGATAAGCAACTTCCAAGGTCGGTCTCTCAAAGAATTGCAGCGGTCTTAAATAACTAACTTTTAACTTAAACAGAGTTCTAATGAAAACAAAACACTAATTAAATAGAGTTCTAGTGAAACTAAAACTCTAAGTAACTAGAATCCTAACGCTAATAAAACTGTAAAAAGGTTGTTTGTTTTTGGTAACGAGAACAATCATACGACACTCAAACGAAAACAAAATCGCAATCAAACAATCAATTCAATTAAATCAAATATCAATAGAGGATGTATGGACGTTTAGCTTGGTTGACCATGCTTGCATCGAAAAGGTATGGTGAGATAACATGAACGTCCTATATAAACAAAACTACCGGCTTTCCTTTTAATTACAAAACTCCTTTTGGCGGGGGTAGGTCTCTTTGTTGATTAACTAATTAACTGCCTTTGGCGGGGGTAAATTAAATAGCAATCAAATTATGAGCAAGGAAAACATGCCAATCAAATTAATGCTATGACTAAGTCACTAACTTGAAGCTTTGATTAAGTGTTTCGGAATAAAGTTAAGGTGACGTTCCTATAACTAAATTCTCAGATTTTTCAACCTAACTACGAACATCAAATGGGCCCATGATTATTCATAATCAAATATCTAAACATGCTCTTAATCAAAAAGTAATTTATTCATAAATCAATAAAATACACCATACACAATTCTAGCAAACATGGCAACACAAACTAAACATCCATAATTAGACTAGCCGCTCATGTTCATATTATTATTCATAGACAAATAAAATATGATCATACACTTTAACAAATAGAGAAGAAAAATTAATTCTATAACAACAAGAAAATCCTAGATCTAAATACCGCTTATGGATTGGATGACGTTCTTCTCCGTAAGCTTTATCTTCGATCGTCATTGGCTTCCTTGAATCCTTAGAATATTGTCTCTCGCTTCGTTAGAGTGTGGCAACGCTCTCAAAACTGATTGAATGTAGTGTTTGGGTCGCAAAATTGAGAAGAATGAGAGTTGTGTACGAATTGGTCGAGTTGTATGTAAGGGGGACTCTAAGGGGATATTTATAGATGTAAGGGTTTACACGAATCCTATGTGCCATAGGAATAGGCGCGCCGCGGCATGCATTTTTCCCGCCGCGGCGCAACACAATTTCTGAAAAATATGCAAAAACCCGAGAGCTCCCCGCCGCGGCATACAATTATCCCGCTGCGGCGCGCAATGTTTCTATGTTTTCCAGGATTCAACCCGAGAGCCTCTCGCCGCGGCATGTATTTCCCTTGCCGCGGCGCGCAATGTCTTCCTTCTTTTCATGTCCCCCCTTACATATGTGATGGCATTTTATGTAAGGCTTACATATTTGTCTTGTTTAACCCGTAACTCGTGATCGAGTGCCGTAGGTGTCCCGTCTTTGCGTGTTTTTATCATTTGACTCATTTGACGCTAAAAACACCTGAAATGCACTAAAATATACCCGTGACTCCGGATGGATAGATTAATGAAAATAATCGAAATAATAATCATAATAAATCTATATATCAATCAATTAAGCACAATTAATCACGAAATATTAGTGCTTTTCGAGCACTCATCAAGGAACTTACTATTTTTCATCAAACAAACACATGGGTCTTGGTACCTTTGCTGCCAGGTATGTAAAATTATATTTCATTCTAATGGGTCTATTGAAAGGTACAACTCTCATGTAGTTGTAAATGGATACACTCAAAAGAGTGGTATTGATTATGAAGAGACTTTTGTCCCTGTTGCAAAAATGACTATAGTTTGCACACTTATTGTACTTGCATATGTTCATAGGTGGTGTATATCTCAGAATGGATGTTAAGAATGCTTTCTTGAATGGTGATTTGTATGAAGAAGTTTACATGGTTACCCAGTCTGGTGTACCTCATAATTATGGAGAACTTTACAACCATCAGTAAGCCTTATATGACCTTAAACAAGCCCTTCGAGCATGATTTGAGAAATTTTCCACTGTTATTGCCTCTTTTGGGTTTTCTTCTAATGATCATGAGTCTGATGTCTTTGTTTAGTCTATCACTACATATTGTATTTTGCTTTCTTTATAAGTTGATGATATGATTGTTCTAGTGATGTTGATGGGACTGCAGTGTTAAAGTCTGAATTAGCCCATCAGTTTTAAATGAAAGATTTGGGTTCTCTACGGTACTTTTTGCGTATTGAAGTTATCTTCTCTCCAAAATGTTATCTTATCTCTTAACCTAAGTATATTACTGACATTCTTGAGTATGCTTGCCTAACTAATACTAAAATTGTTGAACCCCTTGTGAGCTCAATGGTCAGTATTTTCCTTCTGATGGCACTTCTTTTCAAGGTCCTACCTTATATCAAATTATTGTTGGCAGCTTGGTCTACCTTATTATTACTCATCCAGACATTGCTTATGTTGTTCATATTGTTAGTCTGTTTGTTGCTTCTCCTACCACTGTTCATTGGGCAACTATTCTTCGTATTTTTGCAGTATATTTGGGGTACTATCTTTTAGAGTCTCTTACTTCCATCCACCTCTTCCTTAGAGCTGGGTGCATACTCTAATGCTAATTATAGTTGTGATGTGACAGATCACAAGTCAGTCACTGGTTTCTATATCTTTTTGTGTGATTCTCTTATTTCTTGGAAGAGCAAGAAAGAATCTGTTCTTTATTAATCTTTTATTGAAACAGAGTATCATGTTATGACATCTACTACCATAGAGAATGTTTAGTTATATTAGTTACTCAAAGATATGGGTTTTTTTATTTCTCATCCCACTCGTATATATTGTAATAACCAGAGTATTATCTATATTGCTCACAACTTAATTTTTCATGAACGCACCAAGAATATCTAGTTGGCAAACTCTCGATGCTTCTTGCAGCAGTATCGTGAGTTTAAGGAGGAATATTAGAGTAATTAATATTTTCTTATAAGGTTATTTTAATATTATCTCCATTGTGAGGATACTCTTAGTCTTTGCCTTTAAATACTAAGCTTGTATCATTTACAAAACTACTTTTGCATTCTAATAAACCTTAACCTCCTTTTCTTTTTTGTTTCTCTCTTCTCTTGTTTATCACTTTAATGTTAAATTTGATTAATTGTCAATAACAATATATAGACAAATCTTACTAAACATTATTACCTAATAAAAAGAGCAATACCACATCAAATATGATTGAACAAAGCTCTCCATGCTAAACAGGATAACTAATGGTGTAATAAACAAGCTCCAATGAAATAGCTTAATGGAGTCGATTTGATACTTGCCGCTAATAACTTTGACATAAGTTCAATAGTAGTTCAAAAGCTATATCAATGTAGGCTGACACTCTAAATCTGCAAGTACACGAGTCAGAGTATAAGTAATAGTATTTTTAAGAACAAGAGTCCTCGTCCCTAGGACGATTGAATTAATAGGTATTTGAGTACCAAATTATAATTATACTAAACTATTTAGGCTAATGAATAGAAAGGTAAAAATATTAACAAAAATTTAATATTTACACTAATTGATCCAACACACCCACATTAATAAATTAGGCACAAAAGAGTCATAAGAATCTATCATCCCAAGTAATTGCTGAAAAAATTATATAATCAATTGACTCTAACCTAGGCATACATTCCTCTCTCAAGTAAGCTACACATAGTATAATAATTTAACCTAATCATAATACTATTCATTAAGAACGTCAATTATGATCACATACACAAGAATCGTATCTCTTAGCTTAGAAACTATGAATTCAATTCAACCAAGACAAGCAACTAGATACTTCTCACAAATCAACCTAATTGCCTCTACAATATAATTGTTAATTGGATAATTATTTGTAAATAAATCAGATTGAAGAATATAATTTAATTTGTAATCACAATGGAATGGAAGAATAAACTAATTTATTATATTAAAAATACAAGTTCGAGAGGATCCTAACAACAAGTTTAGCTTTATAAAATATGCAATAAAATCTCAAAACAATGAGTTAATACAAGAGAATAGATAAAACAAAAAGGGTAGAGAAAGATAAAACCAATATTTGCTGTTACTCCATAAACTAATCTCCACCAATTTTCACCTTGATGGAACTAAACTCCAATCCCTTTAATGTTGAATCCTTCTCTTGATTTGCTTCATTCTCTAAATTGCTACCTTTTTCTCTAAATATTTAGGTTAGTGGTGGAATGTGTGAATGATTTGTTTGGGTTCTTAAGAGTTGTATTTATAGGCCAAGAATTGTAGATGATAAGTAATTCTAGTCTAACTAGGAATCATGGTGCAAATAGATAACTGGTCCAAATAGGAATGTTGGAAATTTGGCACTTTCTCACGCATATGTCAATGGGCTCTGTGGCCCAAAATTGTGTGCACTGCTGCCTAGCCTTCTCAAAAATTCTTCTTACCCACACATTTTACAGCACTAATAACCCTCCATCTAGGCATAAGTGTCTCGGGTTGTCTAGTGATGTGTACACACCGTGGCCCAATATTTCCTCCACTGCAGCATTGAGCTCTCGGGTTGAACTGTGTGCAATGCACACTTTGGCATAAAATGACCACGGTTGTGGCACAGACTACTAGGCAATTCATGTTTGTCCAGACGCATTGCGGTCCAAAATAGTGCCCCCCATAGCACAATGCTTGTTGTGCTGATTATGTCCCTTTTTGCTCATCTTTCCTTCGTTTGCTTCCGTTTCACCTACATGGGTTCAACTAAACATAATTTCAGTCATTTAACAATTTTAAGTGCAAAATAAAACAAATAGTGAGCTTAGAAGTGACTAATTAACTTTACTTTTGTAGAGTTATCATAAGATATACAACTCTAATTCGGCTTCATATACTCTTTGATATTGGATGATAGAATTCAACTGGTGATATGCAATATTTATAAGCTTGGAATATGTCTTATTTGAAATTCGACATGAGAAATGAATCATAATCAGATAAGTTCTTATTAGTATGTGCACAATTCATATCCATTAAAGAGTACCCATTATCTCATATCCTAATTTAATTACCACTCTTCCATACATTTTAAAGCCAAATATATAACAAAGAAGAAACAGCCGATGATTCTATACATTCATGAATCGTCATTTCTTAATGTTCTCTATTTGAAATGGTATGAATAGTTTGATTTAGTAAATAATATTAGAAATTGGTTTTTGCATTTCATTATTATTAATTGTTAGGTACTATTTTTGACTTTGTAGATTTGTCTATGGGTACTTCTTTATTACCTACCTAAACTCTGTATATATAATTCACATCTCCTATTATTTACACCATACTTTATAAAAAAATCAACGATTCGTATATAACCTATTAATTACAAGAGATTTACGAGTCTGGACACAACACTTTCAAAAAGGTCTTTCTTAACCACTTAATCAATACAATAGAAATTGCTATAAATGGCCAAAATTGTATTGAATGTATCCATACTCGTATTAAGGATTGATTCCTTAAAAGAAGAGCCGAAATTAATTTGAGATACTTTTTAGTTTCACTCTTTGTGAGGATACTCTTTTTTAGGGAAAAAAAATTCTTATACAGATACTCCTTTCAGAAAAAAAAAATTTTTTGCACACGTTGACAACTAAATCTATAGAATAAATAGAGATTGTGCACGAACCAAAGGTTCGATCAAGAAGTAGAACACAACAAAATAGAGAGGAAGAAACAATCTGAGTAAATCTATTATTAGTGAAAAGCAATTTGAAAACAACTATGTATATACATCAACAAACTCTCTTATATGCGGCTATTAGTTAGGCCACATATATTAACCACAAAAAACTATTAACAACTCAAGCACTACTACAATATAGACTACCCACAATAAGTCTCAATAGACTCACTAATTTGAACAGCCCCCCTCAAACTGATGGTGTAGGCAAACAAATAGTTTGGGATGAAGATACAAGAACAAAGCACAAGGTAAGGGCTTAGTAAGAGAATCAGTCACTTGATCAGTAGAGGGAACATAATCAATAACTAGTTGGCCTTGAACAAAATGGTCACAAATAAAATGATGATTCACTTCGATATGCTTAGTCTTGGCATGAAACACAGGATTGTGAGCAAGTGCCTTAGCACTCAGACTATCTGTTAATAACAAGGGAACATGACATGTAACCTCCAAATCAACCAACAGTGCTTGTAACCAAATAATCTCAGTGAGTGCAATAGCCATGGCCCGATACTCGCTGTCGGTACTGCTACAAGACGCTACCTTTAGTTAAAATATAAAGTGGAAAGAAATATAGATATAAAATAGATGAAAGAATGAATGTGGAAGCTAAAACAATAGATAATTAAAGTAGGTTGAGAAGAGAACCAAAAAGTCAAATAAATATATTATAATTCTCATTCATAATAATACTGAAAGATTACATTGATATTTATAAAGATAATAGGGAAACATTAGAATAATTATATAATATCTTAATCATAATAGTTTCTAACACTAATAAGGAAACTAACCATTAATCTAATATTTCAACTCTCCTCCTCAAGTTGAACATAATCTATGTTCAGCTTGGACAATTACAATAAACATAAATAGAAATAAGCAAAAAAAAAATTGAAATATATATGTTGATATTGAACCTCAAAAGTGCTTATAGTAGTCTTATAAATTGTAAAATAAGTAGTCACTGAACCAACCAGAAATAACTAAAAATCATCGGATACATCACTTTGTTGAGAACGTTAACACTGATTGAAAGGCTAGTGTAAGTAGTTATTGGCACTGGTATAAAGAAAGACACACTTTAACTTTACCCCTCAAGTTGGAGCATAAATATCACACATGCCCAACTTGAATAATGAGATATGAAAAATCTTCCAATAATAAAGAGCCTTATTATAGGGCATTAATAGTATTCATAGTTGAGATTCGCAGCAGCGGTGGAGTTTAGAATTGGTGATGGCTGTGCACGATAGTGGACCGGTTGATCTTTCTAAAAAAAATAGCTACGAGGTTGTGAGGTTGAGATTGATACTAACATTCGTGAGGTCATGAGGTTGACGTGAACGACGACGACGACAGCGGTGAAAATGGGTGATATCAACAGTCGTGAGGCCGTGACGTTGACGTGAACAACAACGGCGATAGTTTGCTGAATGACGAGGCCGAAAAAGAAAAGACAAAGTCCTTTATTGTTTTGATACCAAGTTAGGTTGAGTATAAAACGAAAGGAAATATAGATATAAAATAGATGAAAGAATGAACGTAAAACCTAAAATAATAGATAATCAAAGTAGGTTGAGAAGAGAACCAAAAAGTCAAATAAAGACATTCTAATCTCATTCATAATAATACTGAAGGATTACATTGATATTTATAAAGATAATAAAGTAAAATCCTAATCCTAATAGGACTCTAAAAAAAACTTCTAAACTAATAGGAAAACATTAGAATAATATCTAATATCCTAATCATAATAGTTTCAAACACTAACAAGGAAATTAACAATTAATCCAATATTTCAACTCCTTTTGCTTAGAATATTGCCATGACACCAAACAACCCCCAAAAAATATGCAAAATGCACCAATACTACATCGATCATCAGAACAAATGGCATAATCAGCTTCACAATATTCCAATAAACCCAACACATTAGAATTAATAAAGGTTAAACCATAATGAATTGTACCTTTTAGGTACCAAAAAAAGCGTTTGAGAGCAAACCAGTGATTGTTAGTAGGAATAGCCATAAATTGGCACAACTTATTCATTGCAAAAAAAAAAATCCAATTTAGTTAAGGTGAGATACTACAAAGAACCCACCAGCTTTCTATAAGCTATTGCATCAACCAAAATAGCACCATCAAACTTAAACAAGAATAGAACCTGAGTGCATTGGAGTAGAAAATGGCTTAGAGTCCAATAACCAAGAAGAATCAAGTAACTCTCTAATATACTTCTGTTAAGAAAGATGAATGTAGTCATCAAAGTAACAAACTTCCATCTCCAGAAAGTAATGTAACAAACCCAAGTCCTTCAAAGCAAACTTGACATTTAAATCATGAATAAGCTGATTGATGAGTGCTTGAAAAGCACTAATATTTCGTGATTAATTATGCTTAATTGTTTAATATATAGATTTGTTGTAGGTGATTAGGTCGTATAAGCTTGAAAGCTTAGGGATATTTTTAATTGAGAAACATAGTAGGAATCTTATAACGAGACTTCGATGAGCAGCCTGAACAGCCGTTGTAAGACCCGAGAGAGGCAGTAAGGCATACTTGTTGGCGTGAGACTTTGTCTGATCTCTGGAGATTTCCTAATTTGTTTTAATGGCAAATCTATCTAGAAGTTTTTCAAACTTATCCACTTCATCATCGTCCAGCAACAACTCTGAGGCTCTTAGGCCTTCTACTTTTAAAAATAAAGAAGTAATAAAAGTTGAAGATATAGAGCAACAACTCCAAAACTGCAGTATACCTAAATATAGTACCTCTCAAGTTTATAATAAACATATATTTAAGTTCAAATCGAACTATATAATCAAAACTGTAGAGGACTCTCTCCTCTTACCTAGTGGAGAATCAAAAGATATTGCTCTATTATCTAAACAGATAATTAATAACAGTTTAATTATCTACATATTGGATTAGTCCAAATAGCTGTTAAACCCTTAACAAGGGAAGGACTAAATACTTCAGTCCTATTATGCGTTAGAGACAAACGACATAATAAATTTAAAGACTCTGTACTAGGATGTATAGAATCTTCACTAGCAGCTGGACCCATATACTTCAATTGCTTTCCAAACTTTTCTGTAAGTATAAAGGACTCAAATGTTCTAAGATCCTTAAAAGTGGATATTCAAACCCATGGATTCAACATGGAAGAAGGAACTAGTAATATAGCTCTTATCTATAGAGTCTATTTTAAAGTAATGAATATTATCTGCCCAGACATAAACTTAAGATCTTTTGTAAAAGATCCTAAAGGAGAAACCACCCTTTTTCAAGCCAACGCAGATAAATCAAAGCTTGTTGTTCCTAAAATGATCAAATGGGATAAAATCTCACTCCCAGAGTCATGGACTCTAAGTTCTACAGAAACTAGGAGCTCATTAGTTCCTCAAAACACAGACTTAGAACAAATCATCGAACATGATGATGGATTTGTTGAAATAATATTTGACTCTAAAAGAAGAGTTAAAATTCATGAAAGCCCAAGACCTTTAGTACAAGTTACACCAAGAGCTTCAATAAGCCCATCTTTAATAACTTTGGCTTCACCAAGCCCATCTATTACCTCAAAAGGTAAAGAAACATTTGAGGAAGTCCAAAGGCTTCCTACAGGGATTAGTCTTTCAGTCTACACATCAGACAGATCTGAAAGATCTGTAGAAGAACAGTCTTTAAGACTTGAAAGCCCAACTCTTTCAGAAATGGGCTTTGAATCCAAGGCAACGCAGGGCTTTTCTAATATAATGACATTATCAAGCTCTAAAAAGAGCGATCAACAAGCATATGATAATCTGCTTGTAGAAACCCTTACAAATCCTCTTAATAAAGAGAAAAAGAAATTATATTTCTCTCTTACCAAAGAAATGCAAAAGATGTACTTCTTCAAGTACGAAGAATTTCTTAAGTATCTTAAGAAAACAAGAAAAACATCTAAATTAGATTTCTTTGAGTTCATCGTTGAATATTCTAAAGGAAAAAAGGAATCAATTCCTAAAATACTAGCCTTAGAAAAAATCTACAAAACATATCTACCTCAAAAGGGAAAACCAGTTGTAGCAATCCATCCTCCAGAAGCATCATTAGTAATTTCTGAAAATGCTTCTGCAGTCCTATATAATGCATCTTCATCTCAAAAAGATTAACCAGCTACTAATGAATCAGTGAATCAAGTAGTTGAACAAAATAATTATACTAATCTATACCTACAATCAGTAGGAACTCAATTGACTCGCATTGAGCAGTCAATAAAAGGAATTGAAGAAAAACCTTCATCATCATCAACATCTTCTCAAAAGAAGAAAGTTGAGCCAGTCTTTGTAAAACCATTACCAGAGTTTCATCTAAAACAAAACTCTGAATTCTTAGAAGAACTGCTCGCTAAAATGTCTAAATTAGACAAACAAGATAAAGGAAAATCCGTCAAAATGATGGAAGAACAAGATCTGGCACAAATCTCTGATCAAGAGATCGAAGAAACCCTAAAGATTCTCAAAGAATCTCAACAGGAAACTAAATTAACAAGTGCAACACGTCAAACAGTGCCACAAATAAATAAGTTGGAAAATCCCATTCCAACATATCAATCTAAACCTTTTTATTCAAGGCCATCTCCGGTTGACCTTCATTTTGAAGAAGAACTCCCAGCAAAAATAGTCTATTCTGGCTTTACAGGCCAGTTACAAGGTTGGTGGGATCATTTCCTATCATACACAGAAAGACAAGCCATTTTGCAGGCAGTTAAACAAGAACAAAATGCAAATGGTGATATCCTCTCAACAGAGGACTGTGTAAACACATTAATCTGTACATTGCTAACGCACTTCGTTGGCTCAAAAACATTACAACAAGATAATAGCCATGAACAACTGGCTAATTTGAGGTGTCCAACACTATCTCATTTTAGATGGTATAAGGATGTTTTCTTCACTAAAGTTTTCACAAGAGAAGACTGCAATAGTGACTTTTGGAAGGAAAGATTTATTTCAGGGTTACCAACCCTATTCGCAGAAAAACTACGAACTAAGCTTAAAGCTAAACATAATGGTATAATACCATTTGGTCTTTATATGTATGGAGAGCTAGCTGCTGAAGTAGTAGCTGAAGGCTTAGCCTTTTGCACAGACCTTAAACTACAGCGCCAGGCAAACAAAGAAAAACTCCATGGAAAACAAGCCATTGGGGATTTTTGCGAACAATACGGGTATCAAAATATCCTTAAAGGATCTGGGCTTAAAACCCATAAAAAACACAAAGAATCAAGACCCAAATCCTATCATAAGCCTTATACAAAGAAATGGTCAAATAAGCCTCAAAAATCAAAAAAGAAATATTGGACTAAAAGGCCCAATTACGAAGAAAAGCCAAGTTTACTAAAAGTAAACAGAAAGAGCCCACATGTTATAAATGTGGAAAGAAAGGCCACTACAACCCAAACTGTAGAGCCTTTACTAAAATAAACTCCTTAGCTATTAATGACTCCTTAAAAGCCTAAATAGCACAAATCCTAAACGAGCAAACTTCTGACTCAGAAGATGAACATAGCGAAGATTATGAAGAAGACTTTGATTGCACTTCTTCTTCTTCAATATCCACTGAAGAAAATCTTCTACAAGAGAAAGATTGTAGATGCAATCCTTACAAGGCCCTTTGTAAAATGAACGGTTTAAATATTAATGTCCTTACTAAGGATGAAAATCTTATTTTGGACCTTATTGAACAAATTAAGGATCCAGAAAAGAAAAGAAAGGCTTTGGCTCGCTATATTGAAGAAGATAAAGAAAAAATTCCTATTGACATAAGCCTCACTGCTCAAAGTAGTAAAGGCCTACAAAGACAATTAGAAAAGAATGAATAGCAATATTCATTCACTGAAATTCTTTATAGAATTAAACAGAATTCTACGACTAAATTTCATGTATTTTTAGCGTCAAATGAGTCGAATAATGAAAACACGCAAAGACGGGACACTTACGGTGCTCGAGACAAATATGTAAGCCTTACATAATGTGTCATCACATATGTAAGGGGGTAAACGTGAAGAAAAGGAAAGCAACACGCGCCGCGGCGGGGAAAATGCATGCCGCGGCGGGGAGCTCTCAAGTTTTGACATTATTTTCAATTTTTGTGTTGCACTGCGGCGGAAAAAATGCATGTCATGGCGCGCCTATTCCTAGTGCAATCAGGAATCCCTTACATCTATAAATACCCCCTTAGAGTCCCCCTTACATACAACTCGAATACAACTCTTACACACAATAATTTTGCGACCAAACGAGTAATTCCATCAGTTTTTGGAACTTTGCTACACTCAAACGAAACGAGAGAAACCATTCTAAGGATCCAAGGAAGCCGTCGACAATCGAAGATCAAGCTTTTGGAGAAGAACGCTATCCAATCCATAAGCGGTACTTAGATCTAGGTTTCCTTGTTGTTATAGAATTCTATTTTCTTCTTCTTTCGTTGAAGTGTATGATCATATTTTATTTGTCTATGAATATTAATATGAACATGAGTGGCTAATTTCATTATGGATGTTTAGTTTGTGTTGCCATGTTTGCTAGAATTGTGTATGGTGTATTTTATTGATTTGGCATAAATAAATTACCTTTTGATTAAGAGCATGTTTAAATATTTAATTATGAATTATCATGGGCCAATTTGAGATTCGTAATTAGGTTGAAAAATCTGAGAATTTAGTTATAGGAACGTCACCTTAACTTTATTCCTAAACACTTAATCAAAGCTTCAATTTAGTGACTTAGTCATAGCATTAATTTGATTGGCATGTTTTTCCTTGCGCGTAATTTGATTACTATTTGATTTACCCCGACCGTAGGCAGTTAATTAGTTAGTTAACAAAGAGATTTATCCCGATCGAAGGCAGTCTAGTAATTAAAAGGAAAGCCGGTAATTTTGTTTATTTAAGAACGTTCATGTTATTTCACCATACCTCTTCGATGCAAGCATGGCCAACCAAGCTAAACGTCCATACATCCTCCATTGATTTTTGATCCTATTGAATTGATTGTTAACTTGCGATCTTATCTTCGTTTAATTCTTCGTATGATTGTTCTCGTTACAAAACAAACACCCATTTTTATAGTTTTACTAGTTTTATGATTTTAGTTACTTAGAGTTTTAGTTTTACTAGAACTCTATTTAATTAGTGTTTTATTTTCATTAGAACTCTATTTAGATTAAAAAGTTAGTTATTTAGAACCACTGTAATTCCTTGAGAGACCGACCTTGGAAGTTGCTTATCATTTTTCTACGAGTGATTCGTACACTTGCAAGTACTAAAATTATCACATCACTGATCAACCATATCTGCATTAGAGTCAGTTAGTAAGATGTCATCCACATAAACCAAGATAATAAGAAAATAAGTAGCAGATGATCAAATAAACAATGAACTGTCAGACTTGGAATTGCAAAACCCTATGACCACCAACCAAGAACACAACTTTTGGTACCAAGCCCTTGGGGATTGTTTGAGACCACACAAAGCCTTTTTAAGATGATAAACTAAGCCAGTACCATCCTCAAATCCAAGAGGTTGAGTCATATATACATTTTCAACCAAATCTCCATTAAAAAATGCATTGTTAACATTAATTTGTTCAATTTTCCAACCTCTAAAAAGAGCCAAAGTAACACAACTCTTATAGTAGTTGTTTTAAAAAAAGGACTAAATGTTTCTGTAAAATCAACTCCAAATTGCATCAAGAATCCTCTCACCACCAACCTGGCATTGTACTTGTCTAAGGCCCCATTAGCAAGTAGCTTAACTTTGAAAACCCACTTACAAGTAATGGGTTGAAGATCCTCAAGCAACACTACCAACTCCCATGTATCATAGCAATGAGATCATCAATCTCTTGTTGCATGGCTTTCTTCCTTTGAGGCACCTTAATACTAGCCTCATAATTTCTAGGTTCGGAAAGAATTAATGGTGAAACCACTGTAGACACAAGCACCTTAGGCTTAAAAACCCCAGCTTTAGAATGGGTAACCATACTATGAGTATTAGAAGCAACAGTAGGAAGGTCAAGCAAAGAAATATCATATTAAACAAAAATATTTGTGTTATCAGATGAAGAAAAGAAGTATCACTAGTTGGTGAATATAATATTAATTCATTACCAGCTAGTGAACACTCGGGTACACTTGTAGCCATTGGAAAAGAGTAAGACAATGAGCCATTACTAGTTGAAAGAGAGCCATTAAAAGGTTAGGGCTAACTAGAGCCAAAAGTAGCATGGGACTGAACCAAAAAAGGACTATTATTTTCAACAAGTTAACTGAGGCTTACATATGTAGTAGCCGGTATACCGATCCCAAGTACTGAGAAGTAGACAACACTGGCACAGTAGTAATAGGTACCAAACCAGGCACCACTGACTGAGACACATCACCCTTAGAAAAAGGAAAAGTACACTCATTGAAAATAACATGTCTACTAGCCACAACTTTACCAATCTGCCTATCCAAACACAAGTAGCCCCGAACAAATTCACAAGTAGTAGATCTTGGTTTTAGCTTATGACTATTGTATGCTCTCATGCAAGGGAAGCACTCACATCCAAAAAATTTGAGATGGGAATAATCTGGTGGTTTGAGAAACAATACTTCATAAAGAAACAAACCAAACAAAACTATAGTCAAAAGTCTACTTAGTAAGTAGGTAGCAGCTTGCATAGTAAATGACCAAAATCCAATAGGCATATGAGCAGTAAATAGTAAAGCCAACCGCACTCCACAATTTGTTCATGCCGACATTCCACCACACCATTTTGTTCCAATGTGTGAGGACATGTCAACCTATGAACCATACCTTCTTTCTAAAATTCAGTCATTAAAGGCTTAAAATCAATACCACCATCAGTCTATATACTATATAGCCTTTAATTTCGCATCAAACTGTCTCTTTACCATACTCTTGAACAAACGAATATAGAGTGAGTTTGATCCATGGAATGGAAACAAAACACCCAAGTAAAATGTGAATGATCATCCACAATTGATAAAAAAATAATGATCATTAGATGAAACATACCTAGGTGCAGTCCATAAATCCAAGTACAACAAATCAAAAACCTAAGCTACCCTTGTGTGAGAAGAAACAAATAGTTATTTATGTGACTTGGCAAGCTGAGAAGGATAACAAGTCTTGTCTTTTATACTACCACTACTAGAAATAAGACTCGTAGGTTCATACCTTTTGAGAGCACTTCTAAAAGTAGCATGAGAAGGATGACCCAACCTTCCATGTCAAGTATCAAGAAAGCATGAAAACCATCAACACACTTCCTTGAGACACCAGATTGCTCATAACTCTCCACTTTATATAGACCATGAGAACTAGGTCCTTGAAGATTCACCTCCTTGGAAATCAAATCCTTTACATAAAAACCATATCGATCAAATTCCATATAAACACTATTATTTGTTCATAGCTGATTAACAGAAAGAAGATTGATAGCAGCATCAAGAGTATGTAAAAAAATTTCTAAAGAAAGAGCACAGCCATTAGGAGCAAGTAAACAACCAGTACCAATATTAAAGATACAGATCTTCTCACCATTGCCAAAGAGGACTCCCTCAAAGCCAAGAAAAGGAGAATATTGAGTCAATTGATCAACATAAGAAGTGATATGGTGACTACCACCAGTATCCAAAATCCAAGAACAACTTGAGTCAAACTGATCCTCTTGAGAAGCTTGAGCCATCGTAGTCGATGGAGATGGAGTTTTTCCTATGAGTAAATCCAGAAGAAGGAAATAAGATTGAGTAGTGTGGCCGATCTTTTCACAGACTTGACAAGTTGGTTTTTCTCTAAGAGGTTTCTTGAACTACTGATTACCACCTTGACCATTAGAAGCATTTGACACCTGCCACTGCTGATCTTGAAACCTCAACTTCATAAACTCTTTGAGATTCCACCTAGGCTTTTGATCATAGAATTGTTTCGTTCAAACCACTATAATTCTTGTTGTTGAAACAGGCAGTGTTAGATTGGAACACTTGTTCATGTCACTATGACTTTGTTTATAAAGCATTCTCTCATATCCCTCAAGATAGCTTTGTACAACATTAATGGAGGGTCTCACATCCCTCATCTTAATGTTTCTTACAAATGAATTGTACCGAGGTCCAAGACCCCCAAGAACATAAAGCAACAAATCTTTATCACTTACAGGTTCACCCACCAAAGCCAAAAATCCTGCAAAATAGTTTTGACTTTTAAGAAATATTATGTAAAACTTAAACATTCCTTGCACAAATCATGTAGTTGTTCACGAAGTTCCATAACCTGGTACTAAACATCAGTTGAATAGGATTCTTCAAGAGCAATCCATTGCTCACGAGCTGTCAAACTGCTACTCAAATACCCAAGCATACATGAAAGAACTGTGCAATAAATCCAACCTTTAATAATGGAATTTAATCTATTCCAATTTAAGAAAGTAGGATTTAGAGAGGCAAAATGAGCAATATATTTTGGTGGACACACTAAAGAACCATACATGATACCTTCCAACCCATATGTTATGACATATGTCATGCTCTGATCCTTCCAAACCATGTAATTGTGATCATCTAGTTTCACAGACAAATTAACATTCATTGGTAGGGAGGAAGACAAGACTTGAACTAGCATATCAATCATGCTTGAACCAACAAACTGAGACCCAAATGCAGAAGTTTGAGGCAAGAAACTTGGTGGCGATGCCGACAGCTAAGGTACCCCAGGAGGAGCGATAGGTGATTGAGAGTGTGACCGAGCAACAACCTCTCTGTAACTCGCTATATCCAACAAAAAATTTCTAATACCATACATGAACCAAAGGTTCAATCCAGAAGTAGAACACAACGAAATAGAGAGAAAGAAACAATATAAGGAAATCTATTATTAGTGAAAAGCCATATGAAAACAATTATGTATATACATCAACAAACTCTCTATTACATGTGGCTATTAGTTAGGCCATGTGTATTAACTACAACAAACTATTAACAACACAAGCACTTCTACAATACAAACTAACCACAATAAGTCTCAATAGACTCACTTGTTCAACAGATTGTTTATCATAAACTCATACAAATATGTCATTGGTGTATTTTTGCATGTAATGGAGCAAGCTTACAAAGTATTAGCATGCTTCATGTGGTACAATACTGAGTTAAGTCATATGAATGCTCTATGAAGTCTTTCACCATCTAAGCATATATTTTTAATGTTTCTCTAAGCAACTAGCAAAACAGCATATGAAATTAAGAATGCATCACTACTAGGCTTACAACATAAAACAGAAGTAACTGTGCAGAAGCTTTCATTTTCTACAATTTAAGGCATTTGATTTTAAGCTTTAAAATAATTTAGTAAACATTCACATCATCACCTTCCTCACATCTTCTTCTACATTGACTTCTACTTCATTCGGGTCACTTTTCTCTTCTCCTCCTCCTCATTTTCATCATCATTGTCACCAAAATTATCTCGGTATCTCTTACCGCTAGTAGTTGGTTTTGAAGTATCTCCACTAATCATGAGACCGCATTTCTCTAATTCATGTCTATATAACATGTGAACTCCACACTTTTTAATAAGATCACTTTTGGTCCTCTGTCCTTTATAATAATAAAAATGAAAAGTGGCATGGTCGAACTTGTTGCAGTTTTCATAATGCTAGTTCTAGTATTCTTCACTACTTTTTTCTTGCAAGCCGGAAGTAAGACTATAAATAAAAACACAATCTATATTTTCTTTTCTAGGAGGAAAACATTCGACCAATAGAACCCTGGATTTTATGCCAAAAAGGTTATGCCTAGAATACATTCATCTTCAATTTCATAGACGCAATTGCTCCCTTTCAACAATGCATAATGCAAAACCTAGGAAGTTGGGGTCATGCCAATTTGAAGGAAGGTCGATGGTTATTAAAGATCGAGAATTATTCTGATAAGTCATCCATTTTGGTACCTCATTTCCACTCTAATGCATTTGTACCTTGGTACATGGTTGATACTTCTACATTGTGAATTTAATCATGACTATTAAAATTAATTACAAAAATTGCCAAAAACCTACTTCATTCATAGATTGGGTTCTAAATACTGGAAATAAATCATTATAAAATAAAAACAAACAAGTATAACAAATAAAATGCATGGGAGGGAACAAAAGACAAGCCTCTTTAGGTGTACTCCTTGATAACATTGTCGTACGCAATGTTTTTATTCTTGTTTCGGCCCAAAGAAAACCTTGTTCTAACTTAGGAATTTTTCTAGTTTGGTGCATCACATGAGATAAAACTTCTCAAGAGACGTCAACCTATGAATGCTGATTGGAAGACTCTTAAGCCTTGAGCAGTTGCTCAAATCCATTCCACAAGACTTGAAAGGCACTCTATAGAGGAGGACACCATTTCTATGGATGTGTTGTGCATCATTAACTCTATTAAATTTGTTAAATGCTTCAATTTCTTGAGAGGTCCTAGGTGATTTATGTTTAAACTCTATAGCTTTTGTAACCATTAAGGTTTAGCGAAGTAATCTTGCATTCTTTTTTAAAAGATAAAGGCAACTTACATAAACTTTCATAGCCTACCAAATTGACAACTTTAAGCTTCATATTAAATAGTAAATAAAGAACCAATTATCCTATTATATACTACAAAGACCGAATAGAAAATTATGATACAAATTATGTTATGATATAGCATAAACAAAATGAAAAAAGTTGTTTGACATGTAAGGCCTGACATGACTAATCAAGTTTTAAGAAACATAAAAGTTTTTTTTTCCTTCTTTTTAATTTGTTTGGGTATACAATCCATGTCATTAACAATTTGATACATGTTTATGAACTTTCATCTCTTAGGCTAATATTGAATCCCATTCAAGCTAACTGCATGAAAGCATCCCAACATAATTCAACCCAAACTTTAAAAAAAAAATACATAAGCTTAAGACAAATTCATTTCATACATCAAAAGTAGCTATCAAAATTTAACCTTACATGATACAATTGTATAGATTAACCTTACATGATAAAATTTAACCTTACATAAGCTTAAGGCTTTACATGATACAATTGTCTAGATTACACAACTAAAATTTGGTATTAGTTTATAAACTCAAAGTAGTCGAAACAAAGGACAATTCCATACAAATATAAATTTTCCTTGAAAATATACACTTTTCAGAAGAAGAAAAAAATGGCACATGTTGACAACTAAATCTATAGAACAAATGGCAATTTTTTATCATAAACTCATGCAGATATGTCATTGGTGTATTTCTGCATGTAACAGAGCACGCTTATAAAGTATTTACATGTTTCATATGGTACCATACAGAGTGCAATCATATAAATGCTCTGTGGAGTCTTTCACTATCCAAGCAACTAGCAAAATGGCCAATAAAATTAAGAATGCATCACTACTAGGCTTACAGCATAAAACAGAAGTAACTATGCAGAAGCTTTCAGTTTTTACAATTTAAGGCTTCTGATTTGAAGAATTAAAATAATTTATTAAACATTCATATCATTTCAAGGCTGTAGGTTTTTCTTAACCTATTATCTAGAGGTTGCAGCATCATTTAGGGAAAAACAACCTCTGTACTTCATCTTCACCTTCCTCACATCTTCTTTTACATTTACTTAGACTTCATCTGAGTCGTTCTCCTCTTATCCTACTCCTCATTTTCATCATTGTTGTCATCAAAATCATCTCGGCATCTCTTGCTACTGGTAGTTGGTTTTGAAGTATCTCCATTATTCATGAGACTGCATTTCTTTGTTTCATGTCTATACAACATGTGAACTCCGCACTTTTTAATGAGATCACTTTTGTTCCTATGTCCTTTATAATAATAAAAGCGAAATTTGGCCTGGTTGACCCTTTTGCTCCCTATCGGGTGGAACATGTATGCTTCTTTACTTTTTTCATGCAAGTACTGAGTAACACTATAAAAAAAAACACTATCCATATTTTCTTTTCTTGGTGAAAAACAGCATTCGATCAACAATACCCTCGATTTTATGTCAAAGACGTTGCTGAAAGAGATTGTGCATAGAATGTGTTCATCTTCAATTTCATAAACGTGATCGTTTCCTTTAACAATGCATAATACAAAACCCAGGAAGTTGGGGTAAAGCCAATCTGGAGGAAGGTCAATGGTTATTGAAGATCCCGAACTATTCTGGTAGGTCATCCACTCTGGTATCTCATTTCCACTCCAACGCATTTGTACGGTACTTGGTTGATAATTCTGCACGATGAATTTAACCTAGATTATTAAAATTAATTAAAAAATAAATCCAAAAACCAACTTCTTATATAGATTGGGTTCTAAATACTGGAAATAAATCATTATAAAATAAAAGGCAAACAAGTATAACCAATAAAAAGCATGGGAGGGAACAGAGGATGTGCCTCTTTGGGTATGTTCCTCAAAATTTTTGCTCTTGCCTCGGCCCATAGAAAACTCTGTTCTAACTTGAGGCAATTATCCACTTTATCAAAGTTGTTGAATGCACAACTGCGTGCATCAAATTGTACTAGATTTAGTGGAAGCTCTGATATAGACATAATGGCTTTGTAATCTTCAACGTCTAAACCAAAGGGAAAGCTTGGTAACTTTTCAAGATTTAAGAAGCTCGTCACTGAAAATTTCTTGAGACAATTTAAACGTAAAATGCAGTTAGGAATAGATTGAAGGTTGACGCACCCAAATAGGTTAAGATTATGAAGTCCAACTAGTTTTCCAAATGACATGGAAAGCTCTTTAATCCCTGTGCCATTTAAGTTTAGATACTTCAAAGATTCCATGGGCTCCAAAATTTCTGGGAATGTTTCTAGTTTGATGCACCATGAGAGAAACAAATTCTCAAGAGAAGTCAACCTATGAATATTGGTTGGAAGACTCTTAAGACTTGAGCAGTTGCTCAAATCCAATTCCACAAGACTTGAAAGGCACTCTATAAAGGAGGGCACTATCTCTATAGATGCATTTCTCATCCTTAACTTTCTTAGGCTTGTTAAATGCTTCAAATTTCTGAGAGATCCCAAGTGATTTATGTTTAAACTCCATAGCTTTTTGCAACCATTTAGGTTCAAAGAAGTAATCTTGCATACTTTTTTAAAAGATATAGGCAACTCACATAAACTTTCACAGCCTTCTAAATTGACAACTTTAAGATTCCTAGCTTTAGATAGGCCTGATATTTCAATCAATTTTGTGGAGTAACTCAAGTCGACCTTTCTCAATTTAACAAGAAGCTGCAACACATGAGATAGAAATGAACAAATTAGAGAAGTGAATTCATGAACTTCGTGAACAATTTCAATATTATCTAGAAAAATGAATCACTTGTACATCTTTCAAAATAATTTTTCCACTTACCAATAGTGTATGTGCAAATTTATGTGTATTGTCATTTCTAAAATTTGGTATCACATTGCCAAAAAACATACCTGGAATCCAAAACAAAGTCGCTTGAGCAAACTATAAGGCATTATAAGCTCCACAAGATTTATAGGATTAAACATTCTTGGCATCTTATGGGATTTGTATCCAACCCAGTGGAGATATACAAGCTCACTAGGAAGAGTAACAAGACGTTCAGGTAGGTCAACTTTGAAGTTGCAATGGCTTAGTTTCACATTATAAAGATAATAAAAAGGGTCATAAATCTTGAAAAATCTTAAGTTAGACATTTTGGAAAAGCATGTTCTACTCAAGACTAATTTTTTACTCCGATAATTGTTTAGGATAATGCCTCGAATTGTTGCAGCTCCCTGACAAGAAATAGCAAAATACAATTATTTGCATATACACATCAAATTATGTTCATGGGATTCCTTACCTAAAAGGAGAGAGAGATTAAATATTAAACTTTTCATTGGCAAACAACATTAGTATTATATTCAACTTAATGTTTATTGTTGCATTAAGGACTTAAACTTAATTTTGTAAATAAATTTAACATAAATGACCACATGGCATTCAATTTAACCATTTACGTGTCATTTGTTTTTGACTTTGTTAACGAAAAAAGTTAAGATAAAAGTCATTGAATGTGTCAAAATCATTAAATTGTGAACTTTGTTTTAACAAATTAAAACTTAATTAAGACATAAAATTTAATTGGAAAAACAACAAAAATAACATCTCTCAATACTTATAAAAACCAAAATAACACTCCTATGTTCAAATCATATATTTTCACAATTAAAAAAATGATTTTTACATCATTTTTCTTTGAACGTCCGTTCAATTAAACGTTGTTCAAATTAAATTGTGACAATTTAGACCCGTTCAATATTATACGTTCAATGTTATTAGGGTGCTAGTTTTATTATTATAAATTTTAGAGGTGTTATTTTGGATAATTTTTCAATTTAATTTACCTAGTAAAATTTTCATTATACAAACAAATTAGGTAAAAATTTATTACCTGGTTATCTTGCAATAGTACATCTTGGACATCATCCATCCTAAATATCCTTTTACCCTTTCCATGCTTTTCAGCATTTTCTTGAAGAGCAATCTTGTGACCCATTCCACACACTAAATCATGCATCTGTAGGATGTCGTTTTGATCAATAGATATAAGAGATCTTTTCCTCAAAACACTAATTCCTAAATATGCATAGAGTTCACAAGCGTCCAATATTTCTCCAACGGAGTCTTTGTTTTCTCCAACAAAAAAACATGCAATATCAAGAAATATGTCCTTCTCCATTTGATCTAATCCGTCATAACTTATTCTCAACACTGCATCAATTTCATCTTTAGAGTAGTCCTTCAATTTTTTCAATGCACTATACCAATCTTCTATGCTCAGGTCACAAAGGAAGGAACCCAATATTATAAGTGCTAATGGAATGCCCTTAGCATAATGCACCGCCTCAAGTAATACCACCTCAAACTCTTTAGAAGGCTTGCCTCCATTGAAAGCATGCAAAAGAAAAAGTTGATGAGATTCATCCAAATCTAATTCGGAGAGGTTATAAGTGTGATTAGCTTTTCCAAGCACCTCCTGATTTCTAGTTGTAACAATTATTCTGCTTCCAAAACCAACCATACCATGCTTAACCATACCTGACAAATATGTCATTTGCCTAATATCATCCACATCATCAAGAACAATGAGGGCTTTTAAGTAACGAAGCCTCTCTCGACCAAATTTTGGATTATTTTCATTGAATAATTGAGAATAAAATTTATTTTCCAAATAATTTTGGCCTTGTTTCTCTAGAGTTTCTCTTATATTCAGAAGAAAACAATGCACATGGAATTGTGACTTGAGTCGATCATATAGAACACGAGCCAAAGTTGTCTTCCCTAAACCACCCATACCCCAAACACCTATGAGGAGTACGTCTTGATAGTCAATACATAATAATGATTTCAATTGCTCAAAGCGGGTATCAATTCCAATTAGATGCTCTATATCACAATTATCAAAAGATGTACATTCCAATTTCTTCAAAATATCGTCAACAATTTTTTTGATTAACATTGACTCCGGCCTTGCATACATGAGTAAATTAATCACATTAAGTCCACATGCTTCTAGTATATATAGGACTTTTATGTTAAAACATAATAGTCTCTTGACTAAAATGTATAATATTTTAATTTTTAAAGACCCTTTGTGTCACATTTTAAAGTTAAAGAACATTAGAAACTATTTAATTAGCCAAATGTAAATAGGAATGCAATGTTGTATGTCTTCTTATTTTTAGGTATATGTTAAGTTTTTGATTTGTAATGCACATAAAGGTATTTTATTTGGACGAATGGACACTTATGTCACTTTTTTTTATTTTTAAATTAGATACATTAGTCACGTTACTTGAAATTCGTACTTATTTATCTTCTTAGTGCTTAATAAGTGGTATACTTAAGTTATTTTAGTCACATGAATAAAGTGACCAAAGTGTACAACTTGTTAAGACTAATGTGACAAATGTGTATCAATTTCAAGTAAGATCATTAATGTATCCAATTTATAAAATATAAGCAACTAACGGAACACTTTTCCCTATTTTTTATTTCTATATACAAAACTGGTATTGGACCCATGTGCATAGATTAATTGGTGATTTAAATTTGATAAGTATACAATAGTATTAATTGTCAGTAATAATTTTATCCCTCTGAATTGTTTATTTTATAAAATAAAATAAAAAAGAAAATTTTAAATATAATTCTCTTGTTTTTAAAACAAGGGTATAGTTGTAAATGTAGGATATTATGAGAGATATCAATTTTTTTTTAGTACACTATTAACAAAAATCTTAAGGATATGTTTAGCTGCATAACTAGAAAATAATTTTTTATTTTTAAGTTATTATTTTTTTTAAAACAACGTGCTTTAAAAAACGGAAAAAGTAAAACAGCTTCTTTGCTAACAGCTTCTTCTTTTTTTTAATTCCCTTGTGCTATATTATTCCAATATCAAGGTTCGTGCTAGTACAATAAATTGAATGAAATATAGATAAATTTACATATATTTAGAGTTTAAATCTTTGTCTTACATATTATGATAATTTTTAATCTTAATGGAGAAATTCGATAACTTTACTACGTTTGAAACTTAGATCAATTAATTTTTTTCACTGTTGTCAAGGGAGAAAAAAATGGGGAAAACAACAAATACTGAGTGCTAAGGCTCCACCTTTTAAAAAAATATTGTTTCGATAGTTGATTGTATTATTTTACATTTATCAATAAATACTGAGTGCTTTTAAAAAATTTCGAATGTATCTTTCTTCTGTTTATCCTGATAATTGTTTATTGAATTTACTATCGTTTATTACTTATTTTGTGTTTAATATTTATAAAAAAAAAATATCAAAGACATAACTAATAATTAATTTGACTAAATGTATCAAGACATTAATTTTTCTTATACGTATTTGAAGTCAAATTGAATCATGTTAATAAAAAAAAAATATTGTATTCTTTTTGACTGCATCTATAGAACAAATTAGCATTTTTCGTATATTATTACTTTGATCACTTTGGTAGTTTATTGATTTCAGACATTACTTAACATTCCTTAAAAAATCATTACTTAACATATATAATTTAATAAAATATGTATAAGCATTTAAGTTAGCTTAGAAGACTAATTTTAAAATAAAAATATTATTGTATGAAAACTATTTTTAAGAATAATTACACAAACATCCTGGCTATTATATTTTTTGTTTTTGTTCTTAAGAACAACTTTTAAAAACAATGCATTGTTTTTTAAAATTATTGAAAATTATTTTTTAATAATGATTTGAAAATAGCTTTTAAGAATTGTTTTTATGGCCAAACAGTAGTTTTTTTTTTTTTTTTTCGGGTTTCTTTTTTGCTGGGAGAGGTTCACTTAGATCTAGTCCAAGTAAATTTTGGCATGTTTTTGTTATGGTTTGTTGTTAAGAAAGTAAACATTACAAGCCATCAAACATCAATATTTGTTGAAAATTAATTTATTACATTTTTAATTAAAATAGTCAAGCTTAAATAAATATCACAATAAATTTTAAAATAGTGTAAGAAAAAATGTATCATTAACCTACAGATCTATTGTTATTGTTACGGAAATATTGATAAATTTTTAATTTAAATGTTTATATTTTATCAAAAAATTTATTTAAAAAAAAATTGATCATTTGAATAATTGCAAACACAAATAATTCCTCATATATGAAAAAATTGTTTAAGAGATTGGTGAGACTTACTCGGATGAGTAGGATTGAGTACGATGACTCCCAGATATATCAGCTGCATTTTTCAAGGCCTTTCTCCACATATTCATCTTGTTGTCGTTGTGATATTTGTAGAGCTTATCAAAACCATCTCCAAAATTACCATTTTGCCACCTTACAAAAGATGGATCTATGTGGTAAAAAATGGGTATAACAACCAGACCATTATTATCCATGCAATGCATAATATGCAAGAGTTCATCCAAACACCATGATGAAGAACTATAGTTTTCTGAGAAAATAATGACAGCAATCTCTGAATACTCTATGACCTCACTTAAAATTGGGAAAATTTCTCTCCCACTTTCAAGATCTTTACTATCATAAAATGTTTGTATACCTTTATCAATTAATGCATTATAAAGATAACTGGTAAAAGTTAATCGTGTATCTTTTCCATAAAAATTGAGAAAAACTCGGCATTTTGGAGGTAATTGAATAGTGGAAGAAGAAGCCATTATTATGCTCATGTAATGTTATGCTAGCAATGAGAGAATTAAGAAAATTACACTCAATTTATAGATGGACTAATGAGTCTCATGACTATTTCTTTGGTAGACTTTGACAAATTGACATTATGCTCATGTAATGTTATGCTAGCAATGAGAGAATTAAGAAAATTACACTCAATTTATAGATGGACTAATGGGTCTCATGACTATTTCTTTGGTAGACTTTGACAAATTGACAACAAATGTAAAGTCTTTTTAATGTTATTATTGTTAATAATTTTATTTTAAAAAATCTCAATTTTTTATTATAACAACCGACATAAATGACATAAATCAATACAATACCAACATGATATGATACTATTTTTTAAGTAGAAATATAATTTAATCTATACCATCTTATGAAGTACAATTTGACAAACAATTGTTTTTTTTTTCCATTCCTTGTACCCAAATCCAGTATTATTTGAAGGCCAAAAGACAGGGAAAAAAATAACAGTTAAGTATCTGGTTTAAATTTTAAATTATTTTCTTCACTTTTTATCGAAACTGAAATATAAAACTCAAATTAATATTGTAGATTTGTTTCTAAAAAAGTTACAATAAATTTATTTTATTACCAAATAAACGAAAAGAATGAAGAAACAACTTCATGAATATAGAAGAAATACCAATCAAACTTAATCTTCATAATCATCATTCCTTCCAATAATAGGAAGCAAACATAATTTTTTTGATATTAAAATCAAATCTTTGAATCAGAGGGTATAGCGAGCATTGCAAATAAATTATCTAAACTAGATGTAATAAACAAAGCAATATGCATATACTGATAATTATTAAAAGAGCATTTGGCAAATGAACGAAATGAAAGTGACCGGAGACAATATTGAAGTCATACCGTGTGTGCTACATATTAAAGTCAAAGTTGGAAGGTATAAGTGAAATGAACGAAATGAAAGTGGAGACAATATATATCGTAGAGTAAAAGATAAAAAAGAAAATTATATTTTCAGTGTAGAGAATGAAGTCATGATATTCATCAACATAAAGAAAGATAAAATTAAGTCAACTCTTCATATAGATAATGAATGTTATAAATTGGGATACGGAATCAAAAATCATAAATTAATATAGATCTTACAAATAAGTAACAATGTATTATAAAAAATAATACATTACATAAAAATTTAAGTACGTCAACATTGAAAAGTTTACTTATTGGCAATGGCAAACAGAACATAATTTACTATTATATTATTTATATGATCATATTTTTATATTTCAATACTTTTACTAATTGTTAAACATTCAATTATATTACACAATTAATAGTATACATTTACAATTATAAATCTGCATATTATAATACATAAAAAAATTTCTAACCGTGTAAATTTAATATTATCATATCTATAAAATTATAAGGAGGAATTATTTCCTACATAAAAATAAACAAGCTATAAATGAATACTTTAATTTTCTCATATTTATTAACTTAAATTTATTAAATCTTTAAAATAATGTAATTAATATTCAAAAAATATATATAATTAATTAAGATGTTAAGGAATAATTATTAAAATGTTCGAGACAATAACCATGGGCCATCGACCGAGAAGATTTAAAAAAGGAACAATTGCAGGCAATAATCAAGTCTTAATTATTGGGTTTTACAAATAACTCTCCCCAATGCACATTGCGCTTTTTCTTCTTTTTTCTTTTGGTACTCACCTTTTCCCTTTTTTTTTTTCTTGTTATTTGGATTAATCTAGACTTTTTTTCTTAAAAAATTACCAATAATAACATCCCTAAAACTTATAATAATAAAATTAACACTCCAATAATATATTGAACGTTCAATATTCAATTTGAACGTAAAATATTGAACGTTCAATATTAAACGAGTCTAAATTATCATCGTTCAATTTTAATTGGATGGATGTTTAAAGAAAAATGGCATAATAGTCATTTTTTTAATTGTAAAAATATAAATTTAAACACAAGGGGTTCTAGTTTTGTTATTAGAAATTTTGAGGGGTGTTAGTTTTGTTATTCTCCCTTTTTTCTTCTTTTTTTTTTCTCTCTATTTTTTGGTATATGTTGATTTATATTTTTATTTTTAAATAAATATATGTATTTTTTGATATAATTAAAAATATACATTTTCCTGAATAATGTAATCATTTTTACTTAATGAAAAGTAAAAGATGTATAAAAAAAGGACACATGTGTCATATTAAGAAAAAATCATATGTTGCATAATAGAAAAAATATGAAATCATAGAAAAAACTAACCGCTAAATATCTAGTTTAAATTTTAAATTATTTTCTTTACTTTTTCTCGAAACACAAATACAAAACTCAATCAATCTCGTAGATTTGTTTTTAAAAAATTTACAATAAATTTATTTTATTACAAAATAAACAAAAAAGAATGGAGAAACAACTTCATGAATATAGAAGAAATACCAATCAAACTTAATCTTCATAATCATCATTCCTTGCAATAATAGGAAGCAAACATAATTTTTTGATATTAAAATCAGATCTTTGAATCAAAGGGTATAGAGAGCATTGCAAATAAATTATGGAAAAACAACAAAACTAACACCCCTTAAACTTATAATAACAAAACTAGCACCCCTTGTGTTCAAACTTATATTTTTATAATTAAAAAAATGATTAATATGTCATTTTTCTTTGAACACTCATTCAATTAGAATTGAACGACGATAATTTAGACTCGTTCAATATCAATATTGAACATTCAATAATTCACGTTCAAATTAAACGTTCAATATTATTAGGGGTGTTAATTTTGTTACTATAAGTTTTAGGGGTATTATTTTTAGTAAATTTCCACAAATTATCTAAACTAGATGTAATAAACAAAGCAATATGCATATACTGATAATTATTAAAAGAACATTTGGGAAAAAATATTTTAGTTTTGTAATTATTAGATTAAGTTAATTAGGTCTCGTAATTTAACAAAAATATTTAAACTTATTTAATTAACATAAATGAAGCTTTATATATAATGAAAAATATATTTATGTTTCACTTGCCTAATTAATTCAAAATAACTTAATAATTTTAAGTTATAATAATTAAAAAATATTGAAAAATATTTATATATAACAAACAAACAAAAAAGCCTGGAATCTCTTTCTGATGCAACAAAGAAAAAATTTGATTTAAAAATGTGATAATGAAAAATAATATGATATTTTTTTTTGGGAGCTAAAATTGATGAAATCTATCTAATATTTATGAATAAGACGATTACACATAGCTTACATTTTTTTATCGTATTCAAATAAAAAATTATGATTTGAATTTATTTTGGTATTTTGCAAAAAAAAAAAAAAAAATGGATGAATTAAACCCAATCCAAAAAACAACAAACTAACGTAAGTGTATTTAACTGAGATTTTTAATGATTTTTATATGGTTTTAAAATTTAGATGTATTCAATTAAGATTTTTAAAGATTTTAAAAGTTTAAAAATATTCAATTTTGATTTTAAAAATGTATTTAAAAATAGATGGAAATATTTCCCCAATCAAATTTGCTACTGCCACAACAGTAATTTATTAATGACCACTCTATTTAATATTAATGGTATTAAGATGCAATTAATATTAGAGATAAAATGGACATTTTATACACTTTTATTGTAGTAATAACAAAAATACTTTTGACAATATATCATTAACTTTAAAAATTTATAAAAATTTAAGTATATTTAATTATAATTTTGTGAAAATCTTTAAAAATTTATATATATTTAAAAAAAATGATTTTACAAAGATTTTAAAAATTGAACGACATATTTTTATAAATTTTTAGTTAAAACTACACTTAAAAAAAAAATCTCTATTAAAAGAGAGTTGCCCAAACAATAACAATAACATAGTGTGTCCTTTAATTATATTATATTTTTTTCTTATATAAAAGTGAGTTGTTCAAATACATTTATTTGATAAGATTTTGTTAGATGCTTTTGTTAGTTGTCCATTTCTTTCAATTATAGATTTTTTTTTTTTATGTTTTTGTTAGATTTTGTTAAATATTTATATGTTGTATATGAAGCCACGTTTATAAGAGAATAGCTCACATTCTCTTTTCCTTTTTAACTTTCTCCTCACACGTCCACACATTTTGACGTACAAGTTTTTTTGATCCCCACTTTCTTAATTTTTTCTTGCCCCTTTTCAATCTGTACACATTTTCTTTTCCTCAACTTTCTCTTCATTTGTTCGCACATTGTGGCTTGCTATTAAATAATTAATTTTATAATTTTTTATTTTTATAAAAAAAAAATTTTAATTTTTTTTTTAAAAAGGCTCTAAAGGTCCTTTTTTTTATTAATAAAGAGAAAATAACTCACACACCCATGGTAGGATTCGAACTTAGGTTCCTAGTGGGGGAGGGGGAGTTTTACCACCTAAACTACAAGAATAATCATAAATATATTTAATAATAATTTTTTTAAAAAAATTAAAAATTATTTTTAAGCTATTATAGTAATGATGATTATTTTTTAATTTTTTTTAAAAACCTTTAAAAGTAAAGAAATTTTTAATCATTTTTTATAAATGTGAAATTTCTAATCATTTTTTTTAATACTTAATCATACAAAAGTTATAAGACTTGATTTACTCTTTAGAAAAAATGTGTGATCAAAATGAAAAAATCAAAAATTTAATTGAAATTTATTTTTTAAAAAAATTTATAAACTATTCTATATTTTAGTTGTGATACCTTCTAAATATAATTAAAATAAAAAATTGTTATTAAACATACTTGATTAGAAAATTATTTTTAAAAATTAAAATTATTATCAAATAAAATTATAATTTTCTCTTTCTTTTCATTCCGTGTACATTGTGAAAAAAAAAAAAGTATTGAATAAAAATAATATAGACTGAAAAAATAAGTATTGAATAAAAAATTCTATGGATTTTTATCATAGTGCGTATGCTATTGAAGTCAGAATTTTACATCTTCTCTTAAAAGTCGAAGGTCCGAGTGATGTGAAATCTTAAAAGTTGAAGATCCGAGTGATGTAAAAGTAGAGGCAATATATCTTCTGCATCATAATTGTAGAGGAATTGATAAAAAAGAAAATTGTTTTTTCAGTGTAGAAAATGAAGTGATATTCACCAACATAAAAAAAGAGAAAATTAAGTCAAACCTTCATAGAGATAATGAATGCTATAAATTGGAATAGGGAAGCAAAAATCATAAATTAATATAGATAGTATATATAAGTAATAATGTATTACGAAAAATAATTTATTATAAAAAAATAAACAGTATATAAAAATTTAAATAGGTAAAAGTTTACTATTATATTATTTATATGATTATTATTTTTATATTTCAATACTTTTACTAATTGTTAAACATTTAATTATTTTACGCAATTCATAGTATATATATATATACAATAAAAAAATATGTATATTATTATGCATAAATATTTTTCTATTCATATAAATTTAATATTATTATATCTATTAAATTATAAAGAAGAATTATTTCTTAAATAAAAATAAACAAGCTATAAATGAATATTTTAATTTTTTCATATTTATTAACTTAAATTTATTAAATCTTAAAAGCAAAAATTTAATTAATGTTCAAAATATATATAATTTATTAAGATGTTAAGGAACAATCATTAAAATATTCGAGACATTAACCGTAGCACTTTTTCAAGCTTTTTTTCTGTTTCCCTCTCCATTTTTTGGTATATGTTGATTTATATTTTTATGTTTAATTAAGTATATATATATTTTTGGTATAATTCAACATGTATTTTTTTTATAGAATTCAATCATTTTTAGTTAATGAAAAGTGAAAACTATCTAAGAAAATAATAAATTTGTCATATTAATAAAAAATCATATGTTACATAATAGAAAAGAAAAAAAAAACATGTGAAAAAAAATTAACCTCTAAATATCTAGTTTAAATTTTAAATTATTTTCTTTACTTTTTTCCGAAAGTAAAATACAAAACTCAAACAATCACATAGATTTGATTTTAAAAAAATTACAATAAATTTATTTTATTTCCAAATAAACAAAAAGAATGAAGAAACAACTTCATGAATATAGAAGAAATACCAAACAAACTTAAGCATAATCATCATTTCTTGCAATAATGGGAAGCAAACATAATTTTTGATATTAAAATCATAATTTTTGATATTAACAGAAATGAAGCGTTATACATAATAAAAATATATATTTATTAATCACTTATCTAATTAATTAATAATAACTTAATAATTCCAAGCAATAATAGTTAAAAAAAATTGAAAAACAAAATCATATATATATAAAAATAAAAAATAAAAAAATCCTGGAATCTCTTTTTGATGATGAAAAAATTTGATTTAAAAATGTGAAAATGAAATAATATGATAATTTTATTTTTTTTTTTAGCTAAAATGGATAAAATCTATCTAATATTTATGAATAAAAAGATTATACATCTCCTACATGTATTTTCTACCGTATTGAAATAAAAAATTATGATTCGAATTTATTTGGATATTTTGTAAAAAAAAAAAAAAAAGGATGAATTAAACCCAACCCAAAAAACAACAAACTAACATGAGTGTATTTAATTGAAATTTTTAATTTTTATATGGTTTTAAAATTTAGGTGTATCCAACTAAGATTTTTAAAGGCTCTAAAAGTTTATAAGTATTCAATTATAATTTTATAGATGTATTTAAAAATAGATGTCAATACTATTACAAATTAATTTGTTATTGGCACTACAATAATTTATCAATGACCACTTTATCTAATATTATTGACATTACGATGTAATTAATATTAGGATTAAAATAGACATTTTGTGTACTTTATTGTAAGTGTATTTAATTACAATTTAGTAAAAATATTTAAAATTTTATATATTAAAAAAATTAATTTTAAAATGTTTTAAAAATTGAAGGATATTTATAAATTTTTAGTACTTAAAAAAAATCTCTACTAAAAGAGAGTTGACCAGACAATAACAATAACATAGTGTGTCATTTAATTATATTATATTTCTTTCTTATATAAAAGTGAGTTGCTAAAAAATATTTATTTGATAAGGTTTTGTTATATTTTATTGTGAATTGTCCATTTCTCTCAAATAATATATATATATATATGTCTTTGTTGGATTTTGTTAAATATTTATAAGGTAAATATGAAGCCAGGTTTATAAGAGATTGTCTTTTACTTTTTAACTTTCTCCCCACATGTCCACACGTTTTGACTTTTATATCCCCACTTTTTTAATTTTCTCTTGCGCCTTTTCATCCTATAAATTGAAAGAGACTTTTATAAATTATTAATTTTTGTTAATAGCTAGTGCTAATGCAGTCAGAATTAAGTTAGAATTTCACAACTTCAATATTAGTTCAAAAGCTATATCAATGTAGGCTACCAGATATACGACTCTAACGTCGCTTCATATACTCTTTGATATTGGAATGATAGAATAAGGTTGTTGATATGCATTTTATATAAGCTTCTAATATGTCTTATTTTGCAATTCAACTTCAGAAATGAATCACAATCAGATAAGGACTTAGTCACCTACACGTGATTTGAACAATTCATATCCATTAAAGAGTACTCATTATCTCTCATATCATAATTTAATTACAAGTGTGTGTTACATTTTAAAGCCAAATAAATAACAAAGAAGAAATGGCTGATGATTCTATATATTTATGAATCTTCACCTCTTAAGGTTCTCTCTCTTTTTAATTCAACAATTTTAAGATACATTATTTGAAATTGTATGAATTGTTTCCATATTTCAATTTTTTTTTTTTAAAGGGCTCTAAAGTTCCCTTCTTTTTATTAATAAAGAGAAAATACACTTACATAATCGGGTGAGATTCGAACTTGGGTTTCAGGTGGGAGGTTTGAGAGTCTTACCACCAGAACTATAAGAGATTTCCAAGGGAGGGGGCAACAAAAAAATTAAAAATACAAAAATTTTGGACAATTCTCGATTTATGCATGTCATCCTTACGCAGGAGCCATGCTAATCTTCTCTGTATTGTTTTAATTTTATCGGATATCCCCAAAGGGACGAAAATTTTATATAGTTTGAGAGTTGCTGTGACAAGGATTTGATCCAAGGCCTTACTGTTCGGATTGGTTTCTGCATTTCATTATTATAACTTGTTAAGTACTACTTTTGACTTTGTAGATTTGCTTGTTGCTACTTATTTATTTCCTGCCTAAACTTTGTGTACATAATTCAGGTCTACTATTATTTACACCATACTTTATAGAAGAATCAATGCTTTGTATATAACCTATTAATTACAAGAGAGTTGCAAGTCTGGACACAACACTTTCAAAAAAGTCTCTCTTAACCAGTTAATCAATACAATAACAATTGTTATAAATGGCAAAAATTGTATTGAATGTATCCATACTCGTATTAAGGACAGAGTTTATTGAATGTATCCATACTCGTATTAAGAACCGAGTTTATTTTGAGATACTTTTTAGTTTCACTCTTTGTGAGGATTGTGTATAATTGTAGAGGAAAATGCGATGAAATATCCATAATAATAACTCATTCAGATTTTTATGAAAGAAAAACTATTGACTCCTAATTACGATTTTTTCCTTTTACATACTCAACTACTTTTAATCAAATTTATATTAGTAAATTAATTATTGAAAAAATAATAAAAATAACACCTCTCAAAATTTATAATAACAAAAATAGCACATTTTATATTCAAATAATATATTTTCATAATTAAAAAATAAATTTTACATCATTTTTTTAATGCCCGTTCAATTAAAGATCGTTCAAATTAAATTGAGGAAATTTAGACCCATTTAATGTTGATTATTCGATGTAATATATTATATATTATTGTGGTATTATTTTTGTTATTATAAATTTTATAGACATTATTTTTAATAATTTTCCTTAATTTTATTCTCAAGCAACTACGTTTAATCATAGTCTCTTGTCCAAATTTAATTTTTGCTCAGCTTCTCAAAGGAGCCAAGAATATACGCATGATATTAAATATAAAAAAAACTAGCATGGTGTCTTTAATGTAGATAAATACTTTTTTAATACTTTTTAAAATATAAATTATGATATTTGTGAATCTTGATTTGTTATAAGTATTTGTGAATCTAAAGTTTAGGAATTATGTGAGAATTTTTAGATGTTTAGAAGATTATGTGTAAAATGTAACGACCGTGGTCCTACATGATGGGCCAGGAACCCGTCACTCATAGGTTATCTACATGATCCTGCATGTATTTCTTTCGCCTCCCCTGAGACTCGAAGCCACAACCAAAGGATATTATATTTTCATGGTGTACAAGTTTTTGAAGTGCATTGAAATTGATATATTACTTAACATGAATGCACTTTTTCATAAATATGCAACTTGTACAAATTGAATTTACTTGAACATGAATGTTTTTCAAAAATAATGCTATCCATGCTTTAGAAATAATTAGATATCCACTCACTGAGCCTTCAAGCTCACCCTTTTACAATTATTTTCCTCCCCCAGATAACAGGTTTTGAGGCCACATCACGTGAGTCCGGAGGCTTAGGTTCCATCTATTGTTGTGCAGTCTAGGTTGTTTTCATCTCCTTTCCAGTTTGTTTAGTGTATTTTGACTATTATGTTTTGGACTAGTGATCAAAAGTCTTATGTGGTGAATAGTATGTATCTGACAGTGTATAGCTATGTTTGGCCATGAGCCCCTTTATGGATATGTAAAATTATGTGAAGTTTGCTGGATTGTGGAATTCTATATGTTAGAAATGAAGTCACTTATTGCAGGAAAGATAGTTCAATAATTAGGGGAAACTCTGCCCAAATTTTTGTAAATTTCTTACACAAAAAAATTTCAAGTTAAACCAAGGTCGATTTAGAATGTTAGATATTATGTTTCCTCAGGACACGTCACATGCTCTAGTGTTGAGCTGGGGCGGGTCCTGACATAAAATTTTAAAAGTTTGAGAACCAAATCGTATGTTATATTAGTTTGGATACCTATATATGAATTTAATTAAAGTTTGAGGACTAATGCTATAATTTAGCCTATGAGTATGCATCAAGTATTGTATTAACATTTAATAGGATGTTAAATTGAGAATGTGAACTTTTAAACAATTGTATGACAACTTTCTTTCTAACACGAGTTAATTATATTGTATCATGTAAATTAATAATACAAGAACATGACAAGGTCAAAAATAAATTTAATAATCAATAAATATGAATGAAGACTTGGAACAATATAAATATAAATAGAACAGTACAAAATCTGTAGAGTCAATGAAATTTAAAGAGAACAAATTGAGAACAAATAAAGGCAATATTTGAGCTTATCCTATGAAATATCAATAAGAAAGAGATAGTTCTTGGCATTTAACCAAGCTCAAAGTCTCAAAAGAAAAGACAATATAAATGATCTCAAACTTGCCACACTACCACAATATAATGCAAAGAACAATAATATAATATTTATACAGTCATCGATGAATCATTATTAGTCTCTCAATTACTACTCAATACTTATAAAAGGACACTCACATTTGTGTCTAAAAAATCTTGTCAAGCTTCAATCTACCTACTACTTATTGTATGAAAAGATAAAAAAAATAAAGAACGACCTTTTGTCTAGTAGAGTTACTCTGATATACAAATTTAAACAATCACTATCATTAACATGATCAAATACAAATATAGTCATGAAATGAATATATATTTGAACTTCAATAATTTTATCTAAATATGACCTCTTACTAAAATTTAACTTCAATTAAATCATTTGTAAGAAAATTAAAGTTCATAAAATTTCAGTTCAAAAGTAAACCAAATAACTCATGGGTGAGAATAAATATATCTTTCAACTTGTAAATTTCGAATCACCAAGGTAAGCCATACCAGTAGAAAATAAACAAAAAATAGACATGCATGTAACTTTGGTTCCTCGTTCTATGTCCTATAACGAGTTGTCCCGTGTCCCAAGAGTATAGTCATCATAGTCACTATCATGTGTCCTAGTAATACACAGTGACTTGATAGTCAAATTTTGTATTTTATAAAAAGCTCGCAAGTGCACGAATCACTTGTAATGAGTGATAAGTATACTCACAAAATCGTCTCTCAAGAAATTACGATGGTTTTAAAACGTTATTTATTTTCTTATTTAGTCAAACAAATAATCTTAAATATTCTAACAATTGTCGGTTGCAGAAAAGATTATAAATTTCTAAAACTAAAATAAAGTGCAAATAAAAGTAATCACAACCAAGGTGGGGATGATGGGTGTAAATGAAAATCTAAGTTCGCTATCCATTCATGAAAAGAACAAATTAAGCAATTTAATTAAAAGTCAGATTTAATAATTTTTTCGCTAAACTTAAAAAATTCTAGATCAATGTCAATTTTTACTACAATCAATTAATTAACGTCTTTGATCAAGACCATTAATTAATCAATTGAAATTAGCTCAAGGAAATATTTTAATCACCTAATCTAACACAAATCAATGCAATCAAATTAGGCATTTGTTCATAATGTACAATCAAGCAAAGATGATGTTTCTAATGCTTAAATTCTAACATATTCTCTCTAACTACAAATCAAGATTTGGCTCATCATTAATTCATAATCAAAAATATTAAAAACATGAATAATAAATAAATTCAAAACTCAAATATTATTAAATTATAAAATTATTTTTTCAATCATTAGAAGCAATATTAATATCCCCAAATACATAAATTTGTCAACCATAACTAAATTAGTGTCAATAAATTTAGTCATGGGAGGCAAACCATAAAATCAAAAGGAAGAAAAATATATATAGAATAAAAATATCCCAATTAATCCTCTAGCTCTAAAACTTTGAAGTTGGTTGATCCTCTTTCTCAATTCCTTGGAGTAGCTTCAACAATGGAGGGTCTTCTCTTGATTTTGGGTTGATTTTGAGTAAAAACCCTTGCTGCAACAACAGCTAAGGAGGGGAGGAAAATGGTTATGAAAACTTGTGTTTGGGAGAGGTATAATGTTGTATTTATAAGGGGAGTGAAGTGGCACACACGTGTTAGGGTTTATGGGCAATTTTGGCACGCAGGCCGCAGCACACATTTCTTCCTACCGCGGCGTGCCTTGATTTTTTGGGCAAACAGAGACCTCTTTGCTGCGGTGCTCATTTTCTCCTGCCGCTGCACGCGTTGCTTTTGGTTTTGTAGGATGAAACCCGAGAGCTCCTTGCCGCAGTGCATGTTGTTGTGCAGGCCTTGTAAGGATCTCTTACAGAATTTCTAATTTCTAATTCCTAATGTAAGGGTTACATTCTTCTCTCTTGTTTGTTACCTCTTACGTAATAAATGATGGACAATGTAAGGCTTACATTCTTCAGCTCTCGTTACTCCATTTTCACTCTTTTTGAGTCATTTCAATCCCATATTCTTCTAAGAGTTCAAAAACCTACAAAACACATAAATACCTTCCAAAACACAAAATTAATAAAATCCAACATAAAATGAATGCTTAAAAACATAACAAAACATAGATCAAAATAGTGTTCATCGCCTAGGATAAACCAACATGTGTCCCATGATGCAGTCCTGTGTCCTTAGACTATGCGCAAACCTCAAAGTACAATGCTTGACCTTATCACATTGATCTTGAATAAAAGACACAATATAGTGGTTATTTGCATCTAACAACAAAAAGGACAAAAACATGATTTTTTTTTTTGTATCTTATATAGAATTTTTTGTATCTTATATAGAATACAAATTTTATTTATGTACCCTCTACAACATATGGATTGAAGATACATTCATGTAGTTAAGGCCTAATACAATCGAATTACAACAATTTTTTTTGTAACGTGTACAAAATAAAAATGTTCTCTTTGTATCTTGTACAAAATCTTGCGTTCATATATTTATTGTATTAAGACATTTAGAATTTATTTGTTATGATTTCTAAATTTTTTTGTAACCTGTACATAATGAAAATGTTACTTATGTACCATGTAAAGAATCTTACGTTCATATTTAGAATTCCTTTGTTATGATTTCCAAATTTTTCTGTAGCAAATACAAAAAGGAAACTAATTTCTTTACCATATACAAAATATTATGTTTATACATTTCTTGCGTTAAGACATTTATAATTTATTTGTTATGATTTATAGATTTTTTATATAAATGTACGTAAAGAAAATATTATTTATGTACCATAAAATCTTGTGTTCATATTTAGTATAATTGTCTAGATTTCTCTATGACACATACGGAATAAAAAAAATATTTTATGTACCATGCAATTTTTATCCTTTTTGCTATTAGATATAAAGAGCTCCAGTGTATGTATCGAACTCCATTGATTACAAACACATACATCAAAAACCACTCACCCCAACATTTATAGAATTAAGAAGTATTTATTTACACATCAGTGTTACACATATAAATTTAATCCATTGCACCTTTAAAAATCATGTCTCAAAGTAAATGTTAAACTTATCAAAATTTTGAAAAAACTTTTACAAACTTTATTTATTATCAAATATATTCATACAACCAAAGTAACTAATATTTTTGGAGTAACTCTGCCTGAAAAATAGTCCACTTAAATTCTGACTCCCGTCACAAAGTTTCTTTTCTCATATGTCACAAAAGTTTTAATTTCTATTGACCGAAGTCCCATATCATTAATATTTTCACATACTACTACAATTTTTTTTAATAGAGGGCATTTGCTATATTTGAAAATACATTGTTAATAGCCCTTTTTTTTTTTTGCTAATGAAAATAGGCTTAAAGCTTATTTATCGGTAGGGCTATTGAAGTAGAAGAAGTTATATAGATATTGGAGGCTTCTTCCAAATTCATGAAAAGCCATCTTGATTAGATTGTGTGCTCTGATGAGGTGTCTTCGAATCCATCTATCAAAAAACTTTGAGATGTGTTTGTAGTTCCTTTATAATTGCAACAGCTGATGTTGATATGCATCACATTTGTTCTCCATTAATGCTTCTATAACAAATTTAGCCACCCCTTCAATATAAATCGCTTTGTTTCGAAATTACATCCCATGAAAAATAATAGCTTGTAAAGCTAGAGTTTCAGCAGTATCAACATTGGCTGTAAGAATGCCTTGTTTTCAAGTATCATTGATATGACCATTAGAGTTTGATATAACAAAGCCTATTATAGGATAACCTTGTTGCCAAGTTGCATCAAAATTGTACTCCAAAGCATTGGGTTCTGAATAGTTGAAATAAATAATTATATAATAAAAGAAAATAAGTATCATATAACCAATAAAAAATTTGAGAGGGAATAGAGAACATGCCTCTTGTTTGGGTATATTCCTTGATAAAATTACACAACATGGTGTTTTTACTCTTGCCTTAGCCTATAGAATATCCTGTTCTAACTTGGGGCAATTGAACAACTTAAACTCTGTTGGTTCAAGGATTAGTGGAGTAGTTAAGTTGCATATTGTTTTCAATGACATGCAGTTTTGTGCATTAAATATTTGTAGATTTGGTGGAAGCTCTGACATAGAACTAAGAGTTTTGCAATTGTCAGCAACTAAAACTTGCAAATCGATGGGCAAACGTGGTAAGTTTTCAAGATTAAGCAGCCTCTCACAAAAAAGTGCTCAAGACAGTTTAAATGTAAAATGTAATTAGGGATGAATCAAATGTTTAAGCACTGTCAAGATTAGAAAGTGGAACTAGATTTTCAATTTGTAAATGGTATTTTTCTGCATGCAATAGAGCAAACATATAAAGTATTTACATTCTTCTTGTGTTATACTGAGTGTAGTATTATAAATGTTCTATGGAGTCTTTCACTATCTTAGCATCTGTTTTTTATTTTCTTCAAGCAACTAGCAAACCAACACATGAAATAAAGAATGCATCACTAATTAAGCTTACAACAAAAAACAAAAGTATTGCACATAAGTTTTCATTTTCTACAATTTAAGACTTATGATTTGTAGCATTAAAATAATTTAGTAAACATTCACATCACGTCAAGGCTATAGGTTTTTTTTTAAACCTATAATCTAGAGGTTGCAGCAGCATTTAAGGAAAATAACCATTGTACTTCATCTTCACTTCCTCACATCTTGTTCTTCATTGACTTCTACTTCATTTGGGTTGTTTTCTTCTTCTTCCCCTCCACATTGTTGTCATCAAAATCATCCCAACGTCTCTTCCAACTAGTAGTTGGGTTTGAAGTATTGCCACTAATCATGAGACCATATTTCTCTACTTCATGGCTATACAACATGTGAACTCCGCACTTTTTTATGAGATCACTTTTGTTCCTATGTCCTTTAAAATAATAAAAGCAGAAAGTGGCATTTTTCTGTTTATAGTGCGAGTTCCAGTATGCTTTATTACTTTTGTCTTGCAAGTAGTAAGTAACACTATAAAGAAAAACACCATCTATATTTTCTTTTCTAGGAGAAAAACAACATTCAACCAACAATACCCTCGATTTTATGCCAAAGTCATTGCTTGAAAAGATTGTGCATACAATGTGTTCATCTTCAATTTCATAGACGTGATTGCTCCCTTTAACAATGCAGATTACAAAACCCAATAAGGGGTCATCCCAATTTGGAGGAAGGTCGATGGTTATTGAAGATCCCCAATTATTCTGATAGGTCATCCACTTGGGTATCTCATTTCCACTCCAATGCATTTGTACATCCATACATGGATGATACTTTTGCACGATGAATTTATTCTTGATTAATGAAATTGATTACAAAAAATCTAAAAACCTATTTCATATATTGGGTTCTAAATACTGGAAATAAATCATTATAAAATAAAAAGCGAACAAGTATAACCAATAAAAAGCATGGGAGGGAACAGAGGACATACCACTTTTGGTGTATTTCTCGATGAAAATTTCCTACACAATGTTTCTAATATTCCCTCTGCCCAATTGTCTGTTTTAAAAGTCTCTCTATCCAGTGATACGCATTTTCGTGCATCAAACCACATTATATTTGTTGGATGTTTTGATATAGACCTAATGGCTTTGCAATCTTCAGCTACTAAATATCTCAAACCAAAGGACAAGCTTGATAAATTTTCAAGATTTAAGAAGCATGTCACCATAAAGTCCTTGAGACAGTTTAAATATAAAATGCAGTCAGGAATAAATCGAAGGTTTGAGCACTCCATAAGGACAAGTCTATGAAGTCCAACCAGTTTTCCAATCGACATGCAAAGCTCTTTAATCCCTGTGCCAGTTAAGTGTAGTTCCTTCAAAGATTCCATGGGCTCCAAAATTTCTGGAAATTTTTCTAGTTTGGTGCACCACATGAGATAAAACTTCTCAAGAGACTTCAACTTATGAATGCTGGTTGGAAGACTATTGAGGTTTGAGCAGCAACTCAAATCCAATTCCACAAGACTTGAAAGACACCCTATAGAGGAGGGCAATAATTCTATAGATGCATTTCTCATCCTTAACTCTATTATGCTTGTTAAATGCTTCAAATTCCTGAGAAGTCTCAAGTGATTTATGTTTGAACCCCATAGCTTTTTGCAACCATTAATATTCAGCGATGTAATCTTGCGCACTTCTTTTAAAGACATAGGCAACTCACGTAAACTTTTACAACCTTCCAAATTTACTCTTTAAGATTCTTAGCTTTAGATAGACCTAATATTTCAATTAACTTTATAGAGTAACTCAAGTCGATCTTTCTTAATTTAACAAGCTGTAACACATGATATAAAAATGAACTAATTAGGGAAGTTAGTTCATAAACTTCATGAACAATGATAGTATAATCTATAAAAAAAAATTGAATCACTTTTAAATTTTTTAAAATAATTTTACCACATACAATAGTGTTTATGAAAATTTATGTATTACTAATATTTCTAAAATTTTGTATCACATTGTCAAAACATACCTGGACACCAAAACAAAGTCTCTTAATCGAGCTATAAGGCATTATGAGTTCCACAAGATTTATTGGATTAAACATTGTCAGCATATTATTGGATTTGTATCCAACCCAATGGAGATATACAAGCTCACTAGGAAGAGTATTAAGAACTCCAAGTTGGTCAACTTTGTAGTTGCAATGACCAAGTTTGGCATAATAAAGATGAGAAAAAGGGTCATAAATCTTGAGAAAACTTAAGTTGGACATTTTGGAAAAGCATGTATTGCTCAAGACTAATTTTTTACCCTTATAATTATTTATGATAATGCCTCGAATTGTTGCAGCTCCCTGACAATAAATAGCAAAGTACAATTATTGGTATGTACACATCAAATTATGTTCACATGTTTCTTACCTAAAAAGATAAAGTTTTCCTTAAATAAAAAATAGCAAACAATATTACTATTAGGTTTGACTTGATGGTTAATGTTGCATTTAAGGACATAATTTTGTACATAAATTTAACATAAAATGACCACATGACATTTGATTCCTCATTTACCTATCATTTTCTGTTAAATTTGTTAATGAAAAAGTGCAAACAAAAACTCTTAAATGTATCAAAATGATTAAATTGTGAACATTCTTTTAACAAATTAAAACTTGAAGAAAAATTTAAAAGCAATTTAAAAAATTATGAAAAAAAGCTTAATTTACCCAATAAATTTGACAGAAATTTATTACCAGATTATCTTGTAGTAGTAAATTTTGCACATCATCCATCTGAAATATCCTTTTGCCTTTTCCAGGCTCTTTATTATTTTCTTGAAGAGCTATCTTGTGAACCATTCCACACACTAAATCATGCATATGTAGGATGTCATGTTGATCAATAGATATAAGAGATCTTTTTCTCAAAATATTAATTCCTAAATTTGCATAAAGTCCACAAGCATCCAATATTTCTCTGACGGAGTATTTGTTCTCTCCAACAAAAAAACATGCAATATCAAGAAATATGTCTTTCTCCATTTGATCTAATTTGTCATAACTTATTATGAACACTGCATCAATTTCATCTTTAGAGTAGCCATTTAATTTTTTCAATGCACTATACCAATCTTCTATGCTCATGTTACATAAGAAGGAACCCAATATTATAAGTGCTAATGGAATGCCTTTACCATAATGTACCGCCTCAAGTAATACCACCTCAAACTCTTTAGAAGGCTTGCCTCCATTGAAAGCATGCAAAAGAAAAAGTTGATAAGATTCAACCAAATCTAATGCGGGAAGAGTATAAGTGTGGTTAGCTTTTCCAAGCACCTCCTTATTTCTAGTTGTCACAATTATTCTGCTTCCAGAACCAACCAAACCATGCTTAACAAAGCCTGACAAATATGTCATTTGCCTAATATCATCCACATCATCAAGAACTATGAGGGCTTTTAAGTAACGAAGCCTCTCTCGACCAAATTTTGGATTATTTTTATTGAATAATTGAGAATAAAATTTGTTTTCGAAATAATTTTGGCCTTGTTCCTCCAGAGTTTCCCTTGTATTCAAAAGAAAACAATGCACATGGAATTGTGACTTGAGTCTGTCATATAGAACACGAGCCAAAGTTGTCTTGCCTAAACCACCCATGCCCCAAACACCTATGAGGCGTACATCTGGATAGTCAATGCATAATAACGATTTCAATTGCTCAAAGCGCTTATCAATTCCAATTAGATCCTCTACATCACAATTATTAAAAGATGTACACTCCAATTTCTTCAAAATATCATCAACAATTTTCTTGATTAACATTGGATCAGGCCTTGCATGTATGAGTAAATTAAAAAAAAAACAAGGTTTAGTAAATACCAATTAACATTAAAACAATTGTGAAGTAATATCTATATCTATATATATATATATATATATTACTTCACTCCATTATTTTTCAATAAGCTCTTCTCCACTTCTAATGGGATATTAAACTTTCTATGACTTTGATGTTAAATTTGATGTGTTTATCTTCTTAACTGTACATATTCATATTTCTTATTGACAATTTTGCTTTCTCAAATTTTGATTGTAAATATAGTTTAAATTACGGCTAGGTAGCAATGTATGTTTTTCACCAATATGAATATTATTTGAGCCGAAGTTGAAGATTTTCAACCGGTCAATGAATGTTATACTTTAAGGTTGTTTTTTTTTTTTTTATCTCACTTACCTCCTCCAACATAATAAGTTTGAGAACTTAAATATAAGAAATTAGCCACAAGCTTTTAATTTAGGACTTTTATGTTATAGCGTAACAGTTTTATTTTTTGACAAAAGCGTTAAATTTTTATTTCTTTTAATTTTTAAAGACCCTTTATGAAACATTTTAAAGATCGAGAACATTAAAAGCTATTTATAGCCAAACATATATAAGAATGAAATGTTATATATTTACTTATTTTTTTTAGTCCATATTTAGTTTTTGATTTGTGATGCACATAAAGGTATTTTATTTCTATATAAAAAACTTGTATTGGACCCATGTGCATAATTGGTTATTTAAATTGAAAAATATATAATAGTGTTGATTATTAGTTGTCACTCTTTTTTTGATTTTATAAAATAAAAGAAAAGGAAATTTTAAATATAATTTTTCATGCTTTTATCATAACAAGGTGACAAGTTAGATATTAAAGTTTTGTAAAAATGTTTTACAATAATACTCTCAAAATAAATAATTATTTAATTTGTTATTATAGTAAAGAACAAATATACATTAATAATTAAATATGTGTGATTTTAGTGACATACAATCCAAATGTACTGTATGTGATCTACACGTTATGGAAAAGATTTACATAACTTCGTTTATATAAATAAGTCAAATATAATATTATAGCATGATAACATAGATGAATTTGATACAATAGATACGATCTAATTGAACTTAATAAGTATTTTTTTTTAAGTAATTAATGTATGTTACGTTGGCTATTTTTTTAATTGATATGTGAGATAACATGATCTCAACAAGAAAATGCATGATTATAATTCAATATAAATAAAATATGCTCAATGAATTGATCGTATCCATCCAAATGAGTAAGCATAAATCATATAAATTGTTATGCATCCTTAAGAATCAAAATAATTATGACTTTTACGTAACAATATAAAGTCAATATACAATAAAGCTATTACTATAATTATTCATCAAAAATATATTTATTATAAGGCATTTTGGTATTTATGGGAGTTAAAAATCTAAAAAAATAAAAGTGTATAATGCATATGACATAAGGCTGCAAAATTATGTAATTAAGTCAAGGGTATACTTGGTAAGATGCAAGGTGAACAAGTAACAAGGGCATAGTTGTAAATTAGGGTTTTATACATTTTGAGTCTTTCTTTGTATCTACTCCTAATTTTAGAGGTTGAAAAACCTGAGTACTTTTTTTTTTCTTTTTCTTGTAGGGATGTCTTTGTTCTGGTTTAAAAAGTTTTCCTTATTGATCAAAATCTAGATAAGATATTATTGTTTAAAGATTTGTTGCCGTCGTTCAAAAAGTAAAGATTAGAAGCATTAAAGATCAATGAAAGTTTAACATATTTTGAATTATATATAGGATCCAAATTTAAATGAAAATTACCATAAGCCTAACTGTAAAGCTAGAAAGAATTTACTTATGGACCTACAAATCTATTGATATTGTTACCATTTTTATCATGGTTTGATATTTTAAATTTTTTATTAAGATGTTATTGATATATTTCTATTTTGAATGGATAAAACTTATTTTTATCTATTAAAAACAAAATTTAATCATTGAATAATTGTAACCACAAATAATTCTGCATATATGATATAATCATTCAAGAGACAGGTAAGACATACTCGGAAGAGTATGATTGACTATGATGACTCTCAAATATATCACTTGCATTTTTCAAAGCCTTCTTTCACCTATTATTCTTGTCGTCGTTGTGATATTTGGAGAGCTTATCAAAACCATTCCCAAGAGTACCATTTTGCCACCTGACAGTAGGTGGATCTATGTGGTAGAAAATGGGTACAACAACCAGATTATTATTATCCTTGCAATGCATAATATTTAAGAGTTCATCCAAACACCATGACAAAGAAATATAATTTTTTGAGAAAATACTGACGGAAATCTCTGAATCCTTTATGGCCCTAATTAAAGTTGGAGAAATTTTTCTACCAATCTCAAGATCTTCAGCATTATAAAATAGTTGTATTCCTTTATTTAATAATGCATAATAAAAATAATTAGTAAAAATTAATCGCGTATCTCTTCCCTGAAAACTAAGAAAAATACGGCATTTTGGAGGTAATTGTAAGGTTTATTTTGTATTGGCAATTTTCGTGGACAAAATGTTTGATTGTAATCTAGAATAGGAATTCAACGATTAATCAGACAATACAAGATGATGGAGTCACCAAGCTTGCAACGCCCATATGACAGGTAAAATATTCCATCATGCATACATCTGCACACAATTGAGCACGACACTTAGTATGGATCGTAACGAAAAATGTATTGTGCACATGTTGGTCGATCGATCGAGAGTATTGTTCGATCGATCGAGTGATCGATCGATCGAGACTGAGACAACTTCGATCTAGGTGCTCTCTGTTTGGACTGGATCGATCGAGCAATTGGATAGATCGATCGAACCCTGTTCGATCGATCGAGTATAGAACAACTTCGATCCAGGTTCTCTCTGCTTGAGTTAGATCGATCGAGTTTTGTGTATCGATCGATCGAGACCTTCTCGATCGATCGAGATGGCCTGTCGATCGATCGAGCCAGTATTATATTCCTACTCAAACTCTATTTCTTAATTCGACCCTTATGTTTCTTTTACCTAATTGACCACATTTAATGTTAAGAACAGTATTCTTATTTGAGGATAATTGTGGTAATTGGTAAATCCTGATAGGAAAAGAGTTATAGTGAATTGCAAATCCTATTTGAACTAGGATTGGACTCTATATAAGTGAAGGGATGTTTATGCATAATTAATTAACTTGAGCATTTAGAATCATATAGCACTAATACTTTCTAGCATCTGAATTGTGCTTATTCTCTTCATCTATTGTTCTTAGGCTTTTTCATGTTATATTCATATGCCTAATTGATTTGCATGATATTGAGCTTAATTGAATGTTCTAGGGTTTGCTAGCTGATATTGTTTTTACATCGCATGTAAGTATATTTGCTAGTTAGGATTATTCATTGTTTGAATCCGCTCTAGGACACGCATTGCACTTGTGTTATTGTGCTAACGTTACAGGTGACGGCTTCAGTATTTAGTGTGACTCGAAATTACTGAAGGTGACGGGTTCGGTTGATCTTGTGTGACTCAAGTAGATCGGAACGTTGGTCCGGATCCAGACATCTAACTATTGGAGGCTGTGAAAGGAGCAAGCGGCTCGTAAGTAAATTACAGAAAGGGGGATCTATCTGCGACGGGTAGTTCTGGACTCTATGGTTGTAATTGAACATTATTTTCATAGTGGATAGTTAGGTGGTCCGGTGGACCGGTGGTTTTCCTCTTAGGTCATTGTTGTGGCCTAGGTTGTTTCCACCTAAAAATATCGTGTGTTGTTTTATTATTCCGCATTTATCCTTACACGCGATTGCATGTCTGGCCGTTGTGATTAGATTATATAATATTTGTTGAAAATTGAAAATAACCTATTCACCCCCCTCTAGGCTTATTAGATCTGTAATTAAAAACTTTTTCAATTGGTATCAGAGCGGGTCACTAGATATACTTAGTGTTTGCCTAGGACCTTATTATGGATCATATGAGAGAGGGTTTTTCTACAACCCGTGCACCTTATTTTGATGGGTCTAACTACCCATATTGGAAAGCTCGTATGAGAGCCTTTTTACGTTCCTTAGATGAAAGTGTTTGGAACTCTGTGCTTTATGGTTGGGAACCACCTACGGTTACCAAGGATAATGTTGTCACACTTAAACCTAGGATTGATTGGACTCCCCAAGATAGAATTGGTAGTGGCTGGAACCAAAAGGGGATTAATGCTATTTTTAGTGCTGTGTCGCCGGATGAATTCCGACGTATCTCTAATGTTGAAACTGCTAAGGCTGCTTGGGATACTTTAGAGGTTGCCCATGAGGGCACGTCCCAAGTTAAACGAACAAAACTTCGCATGTTAGCTACTAAGTTTGAAAATCTTAGAATGAAGGAGGATGAAACGTTTTCTGAGTTTTATGCTGATTTATGTGATATTGCTAACTCTTCTTCAAATCTTGGAGATAAAATTGATGAACGCAGGTTGGTTCGAAAAGTCTTATGCTCATTACCAGAACGCTTTGAAGCAAAGGTTACAGCGATAGAGGAAAGCAAAGACATTGACACCATGAAGATTGAAGAACTAGTTGGGTCAATTCAAACATTTGAGATGAACTTTCCAGCACCCAAAAAGAACATTGGAATTGCTCTCAAAACCACCGAAGCTGACGATAGTGATGATGATGTAGAAGATGAAGATCTACTCACTCTAGCTAGAAAACTCAAGAAAATGTTCAACAAAAAGGATCTACAGATTAAAGAAAAATCAAGATATCGTAAGGGAAGAGAATTCACGCCAATGAGTTCAGAAGGTAAGAAATCTAAACCCACTGGTCCTAAATGTTTTGAATGCAATGGTTTTGGACACTATGCAGCAGATTGTGCCAACAAGAAGAAGAAAACAAGAAACGCTTTCAATGCTACCCTTAGTGACACAGAAAGTGATGAAGACCAAGCTAGTGGTTCAGAAAATGTCAACTCTAACTACGTAGCTTTTACATCAACTGTTGGTGGATACTCCAGTGAGTCAGACTTTGACTCAGATGAAGAGGGAAGTAAACGAATCCTTGATAAATTTAATGCAAACAGTTTTGAGGAGTTATTTATTGATTTAATTAAATGCAAGAAAGAAAAAGATAAACTACTCATAACTGTAATAAAGCTGAATGAACAGATCAATTTGCAAGACCTTAATTTATCAGTTTTAGAAAAAGAAAAAGTTGAACTGTCTGAGCATTTTGACAAGTTAAGTTTAAGTCTTGCAGGTATTGAACAGGAAAATTCAAAGCTTGTGCAGGAATTGGAGCAATCAAAGGAAACTGTCAAAAGATTAACAATTGGAGCTGAACGACTAGACAAGATGTTGAGCATTGGTAAGCCTTTCGGTGATACAAGTGGACTTGGATTTTCAGAAGAAAACTGCACACCTTCCACTTCAAAAACTACATTTGTAAAGTCTTCTAACTTTATCTCTACTGCTACAAATTCTGCACAAACACCCACTAAAACCGTAGGAGCTAAAACTGTTAAGTTTGTACCTGTTTGTCATCATTGTGGTAGAAAAGGCCATATTCGACC